>QFDD01114695.1:0-31521 GCA_006871305.1 Vachellia collinsii
TGCAGTGTGCAGCATGCAGCGAAGAAATATATATATACATATATATTCACACTCATGCATGTAACATTATTTTAAATTTTGATGATAATTAAATGTTACACTTGGTACGTGATTTCGCATTATAAATCCAAATTCCAATAATTAGATACCCAGCTGTAAACAATTTAAAAGTCTGGGAGCACAGTAAAATAACACATATAAATGAGAATATTAGGAAAATTAAAGGGATTGAGGATAGAGCTAGCGTTGGCGACGTTACTGGCATAGCAAGAGAATGAAACATTAATAACAATGTTTCCGTTTAAATTTTTCTCATTGTTTGATCCTTTCCAGCAAATGGACAAAACATGATCTGTAAATCCAAACTCGTGAGCAAGAGAAATAATTAACATAGATTAAACAAAGTGCAACACACACACACACACACTAAAATAATTTAAAACGCCTACTGTACGTATATCGTATGATTAATTATTAATTCTTAAGATGGTGTCGTATACTACAAAAGTAATCTCTATTGACGATGAAAAGACGTTGGAAATAAAACTCATTTCAAATATATTTGCTATATTGCTCTGTACTTAATTAATTATTATACATTCTGCAATCGATGATGAAAGGAGGAATTATTTTAAAAGAAGCCTAATATTAGTATTAGTATTAATATTTCGTTCTGGCAACGCCTCGATCGGCTTTGCTTTCTCGAACCAAAAATACTATATGCCTAAATTGCATTAAATTTTTCTTGACTCCCAGCAATATATAAAAAATTCTCCTAATATTTAAAATTTAATAATAATCTATCCTAAATTTTTAAGTTTGCGTAGTATTTAATAATAAGTTGTTGGTGAGTTGTATATAGTTTAAACTATATTATGTTAATCAGTGGTAGCCTCGTATGACATTGTAAATAGATTTTATCGTCTTCGCTCATGAATAGTATACGTAGAGTATCAGTTATTGAAGTCCTTATATTATTAGCTAGGTGTAAATGGTAAATTTACACTATAAATACCCACAGACCCACAAAATTTACACTGATAATATAATTGAAATGGGGGAGAGCGTAGGATTAATACGAAAAGACCTCAATATTAATAAGAAAAGAAAAAGGAAAAAATAACGAAAGATTAAAACAGAGCTGGTAATTAATTATGTTATCAATTATGGGAACCCTCAATATTCTCTTTACATCCTATCGTAGACGTCACACCCACTTCCTTTATCGTTATCTATCAGCTTTTGCATTAATGGAGATACCCTGAATCTCCCTTAAAATTGATGTCTAACACTATTTCTCTTCTTCTTCTTCTTTTTGTTTTTTAAAAAAAAAAAAAATACACGCACATATTATGGAGTGTACGAGTAATAATGAATGATAGAAAATTATTAATATTCCAGAAAATTAAGTAGCACTGTTGCAGTTCACTGTATCATTTATATCAATTATTCTCTCGAATCTCAAGCCACATATTTATGTATAAATATACAGAAATTGAAGACAATACGTTAAGTCGTTAACTAATCTACTACGCAAATCATAGATTGATAATTAAGTTATACAAAACTGACGTGAGGGACTAACTATGCTGATTAATTTCAAGATAATCCTCATTCATTAATTCGCCTCTTGTCCTGTTCCTTTCCGCTTACAAATAATAAATTATATTTATCATTTCCTGTTAAGTTTGGATTTGGTTGGAACTTATTTACAGAAGACATACATATCATCAGTCATTAATCAACATCTCAAAGGAGTGCTTATAGTCAAACAACTTGAAAACTTCTTAGACGTCCGAGTGAGATAGATAAATAGATTGGATTGGGGCTTTTACTTTTGATCAGCATGTAGCATGGGGAACCTATTGTTCGTACGATATGATTCATCAAAAGAGGTGTCACCATATATATATATATATATATATAACTTTATAGTACAAAGTTACTCGAGTATTTTCTTTTTCTGGTTTCTATGCTGTAATACTCATGAAAAAACAGAAACGTGCCCTGATGAACTCATGATGATCATTCAGAATCTAAGTCCAGGATTTGGGAAATCACAAAAATACAAACTTGTCAACATTGGATTTTTTCTTTTGATCAAATGTCAACATTGGATTTGAACTTTGAGTGTTCCAGAATCCTTAAGAGAATTTTCGAAGTTTGAAAAAACTTGAATCGAATATTCTTTATCTTCCCTTATCTCCATGATATATATATATGGAAGATCGGATCCTAAATTATCTATTAGCCACACATAATTATAGGTAGGCATGAACTTGGGACACAAATTATTATTCGAGCTTAAGGATTAGTCTAATCGATATGGGTACCAGCTTGTCTGCTGAATAATATTCTTCAAATCGGTTTTCACATGAACTTATCTATATGAATGGTAAGAGCTTTTCTAAATTGCTTGCGATTATTCTATTATATATTGACGCTATGTTACGATTATATTCAATTTTTCTTCTTTTTTTTGAAAAAATAGGAGTGGGTCTGTGATTCCTCACCCCACCCGTGATACATTGTCGAGAATAAAATCATTGGAAATTTAATCGCAAAAATCGTAATAACCCAAGACTATATATATATATACGTGCCATATTGGATTTCATTAATTAAACTCATGAAAAGATTCCGTGCTGGAGTATCGAATATTATTTGTTAACTTGGTGCTTGATTAAATCACAACTTCTTTTTACTGTGCGCCAAACTAATTAGTGGCTCATCAATGGGGTTGCGGTCCAGCGGGGAGGACCTTAATCTACTATATTAAACTAAACCAAAATTGCAAAAAAAAAAAAATATATATTACTTTGTTAATGTGATATAAATAATATAAAAAGGTAATATATATGTACACTGTGCCTTTAAAGTTTTTGAATTTTTAGAAAACTAGACGGCAGTGGTATCATATAATGCATATGTCTGCCGGTTGGGCGAAAGGATTTACTACATAAAACGGGAAGAGAAGACAAAAAGGACCGTAGCAATTTGAATACGTTAAAAACAAATTTATCGAAAGAGACTGTGAGTCTGTGGCACTCAGGACCTCTTTGACTTGGCCCTATAAGGTTTTTAGAGAATATAATACGGCCACGTTAGTACAGGGAAGGTTCCCTTGTTCATGAAGGTAAATGTTTGATTGAGGGAGTGGTTAAAGGTTAGTGGTTTAAATCGGCATTAAATTAAATCATATTAGTCATAATCAAAATAATACCCAAGTAAACAAAGCAGTAATCCACAAATATATAAAATATTCATGTGTAAATCACATATACAATCTTAGCAAAGCAAAGTTACCAACAACCTAATCCGATGGATTGCTATTTTTTTCATGTTCAAAACAGTGTTGTTTTAGATTTGGTAAGAAAAAAATATAAAATATAATTTGCTTCACTTGTCCAAAACTCTTAATCAGATCCGTCAATTGACTGATTCGCCCATTTACTGGTCTAACCGGCTGACCTGAGTTGGGTTTTGATGTCATGGATGGTAAATATAGAACCAAATAAGAGCTCTGGTTAAAAACTTCTTGAATTGTGTTATTTTATCAGATACGATCCTATGTGTTAAGCCTGACACCCCTCGTTCATATTCTTCATCGAATAGGTTCGATTTGTTCGCAGACTAACGTATTTAAGATAATGTGGCTGTCAATCTCAGTACCCCACAGTCACAGCAACTATAATATATATAGACACACACACACACACACACACAAGTTTTCATAAGTACGATGCCCCCACCAGCTAAGATTCCTTCTCATTATCATCCTTGAAAGTAATGAAAGCCATAGAAAGCCAATTATATAATGACGCTTACGACTGAAATATATCTTATGCATCCATAAAATACATTTTCCACGGAAAGAGAAGCACGAATTAAGAAAGAAAAACTCGTGTATAGTGCTTCAGTTTTTCGATAAAATTCCCACTTATCATAATATTTTCACAATTCAATTTTAAATCAGTTTTTTTTTTCTTTACTTAAGAATGCATGTGATCTTGTTTTAAAGTTTCATACGAAGCATGTGTTAAATGTAAACATAGATCTTGTTCAAGCCGGAAATTATTCGGGGGTTATGTTATGATTTAGATAGATTCTGAAATGTTGATAAACCATATGCCTAATTTTAAAAGCCTAGCCAAGCCGATCTATTTAACAGTAATCAGTAAACTAGCTGACTTCATTACGCCTGTCCTAGTGTGCCGTTTAATCAAACGCCGTCTCAAGGATAAAATAAAATAAAATCAAATATCGGAAATGGCATAAACATGTGATAAGGCAAACTTCATGATGAAACAGGTGCTTTTGATATAGATTGATCTTAACAACATTATTATGCAAGCAACCTAAGAGAGAATTGGGTATAGCAGAGGTGGTTAATCCCTCAAAATATGATGAATTAAAGTTTGAATTTCTATTAAAGGAAGTGTGCATATTTAGCATTCAACAGTAATTCGAATATAATTGTCTCTAGTTGGAGGAGACTATGTAAGAAAAAAATTATATAAGCAATAAAGATGTTATGATAATCAAACCAGACTCATTCTTATCGAACGCTTCTCTTGCATGAGAATCTAATTAATTAAGAGTCTGATTTCCCTTGACGAATTACCAGTGGCTTTTGCAACGCAAAGTGAAAAATAAAAGTTAAAATGGCTGTAAGGTGATGATATTTGATGAATTTGCAGGCTTCTCCCGTTGTTTATCACAGAACTACAAGCATCCGTTTCACACACGAACCTGCAATCTCTTGTTCTTTCCCATATATCTAATAATGACCATCAGTTCACTTCACCTCCCAAGCTACACAACACAGCCTTCAAATTTTGTCTCTATTTCTGGACACCACTTGGGTGGTTTTGGAGGAAATTCGAATGCATCTTTCAAAATGTTCATTATTTAAAATTCTGATGATAATAATAATAATAAGCATTTTAAAAACGAACAAGAAAAATTGTTGACCAGTTGGATGAATTAATGGATACAAGGAACGAACCTCGCGAGCTACTGGAAGAGAGGATGATGGGCTATCATTCATTCAAAAAGAGGCAATCTTAGACCATATATAGCTGCGAGTTTAAATTCAAATTGAAAATGGTAAAATCCTTTGAACTTTTACTCCGCAACGGTCTAAGATCGTTGGGCCGCAACCGTACATATTCCCTGTTTAATAAGATTCGCACGGGAATCACACCACAATTAAACATAGGTCGTTTCAAGAGTGTACGAACGAGATTGCACACTTCCAAGGGAATCCAGCCAATGGTGGGGACTGAACTTGCCTAGAATTCAGCGAAATGTCCTCAAAATGCAACGAACTGATATTTGAATTCAAGAAAAGTATTCACACTTAATGTTCTATAATGCATTGGATATGATTAACTTAAACAGAAGGATGTCTATGCTTGCCCTTTGCTGTGCCATTGTGATTCTATATGTCTGTTTTATATTAGTGGTAAAAGTTATTTTTTAAATATGATTTATAATGTATAAGATAAGCATGTGAGAGAAATTTTAACTGTGCTTCTCAAATGTTAATGCAAACAAGCCCTGTCTTGTTTAAATGAAATCAGATTACATATATTCCTCACATATCTTGTATTTACCTATGCTTGATTTCATCTGCCCAAGACAGGTAATATTAGATTCTAGTCAGACGCTTTAAAGGAGGACCGAGTAATTAATGATCCTCTGCAAATTCCCCACATACATTTGCTTCCTCTACAATTCTATATTTGTTTAAATGAAAACTTTAACAGTCTAACTTTATTTATATTTTCATAAATTATCAAATTTGAGTCAGCAAATTTAATCCTTGTGGAGAGAAACTCAGCCAGCTCATGTCACCTGAGGAGCGTCACCCTTCTCCTATTTTCGGATTTGTGGTTTGGAAAAGAGGGTGAAGATTTCTAACATAGATCCAGTCTATCCACTTCAATAATAAATAGACCTTGTCCATTATTAATCAACATACCAACTTGTTAGACACATTTTTTAATCGAATCTATTCCTCAAATATTTTATCTATTTTACTTGTTACTTACGTTTAATTCAACCTGCTTAATATGGGTGATAATAGATTTTAAGCAGTCGCTTTAAAGGACGACCAAGTAAAGAGGCCGATTCCTTGTGAACATAATTGTAACTAAAACAACCCATGAATATAAATCAATCACACGAGACAACAGAAAGTGCTACCCGGAGGTCATTTGATGTTCCACATGTATACATCCGATAACTCTTCAATTCATTTTGAGAGGCGCCTGTATCATGAGCGGCATAGTGATTCCCGTTCAACTCATCACAAAGTGTAAATATAATCTCCCTCAGGATTGGTTCATGGCCGTTGAGAAGATTGCCCATGCTTAAAACTTTTCTCCAAGATTGATTGGCCGTGGGAGGACTGAACATATTGGACACCACCGCTCTCTCATGATTCCTTAGTTCCAGTTTCTTGTCATACTCCTAATAAGCAAATAGCATGGAGAAGTACTTACACGTCAGTCCATGCTCAGGAAGACTTAGTGTCGGACAAGATGTTAATGTTAAGTTTTTTTAGATGTTAAGCATAGAAGTTCTTCAATTAAAACATAATATATAAGCTTTATTATTTATTATAAACTCCTATGAGACTTGAGTTTTTATACCACCAAATTAAGCCACTGGCATAGAGGCATTTCACCTTAACAAAGTCGTCTGTTAAGCCTGTTCCCATTCTCGGACTATAAAAGTTGTAGAAATCACCAAAAATTTCCGCAGAGAGTCGTGGTGCCCGCAGAAGCTTACGGTGAAGAGAAGCAGCAACGGTCACTAATTTCTCAACATGTTCAAAAACAATACAAAGTCGTCTTATGTCGTTAATAGTCTCACTATCTGCAAACAGACGATTCCCTGTAATAAAATGGAACTGTAAGTTAAATAATATTACTCTTTTCCACATAAGAGTCTGAAACTAGTGAACAGATACCTTGCAACGGCTTCAGTCCAGATGCCAGGGTAAGGTAAAGTTGATCCACCTTCGTCCCCATCTGTTGCAGCTCTCCATAACTGGTCTGATTTAGTGTGTCAACTGCTGCCCTGAAGGCAGTACAAACCATTTGCTCAAGCAATTGATGTGGCCGTAGAGTTTCCAGGTAATGAAGCACCTAGAAATGTCAGGATGCTAAAAAAATAAGAGAAAACAAGATACAGGGGTGATCGGGAGCAGACAGCTTAATTCTCAAGCAGCCTTAATATATCTACAAATACGTCTTTTCTTTCCTCACATTGAAAGCAATGTAGATTGAAATAACATGTCTCAACCCAAGCACCATCTGGAGGATCCTCAGAGTTATTATGTAATACATAGGAGCTACTGACTTTACTTAAACCTAAAAGATGCACCATCTCACTCCCACAAGTAAATGTGTGGAAATTCGTGTGTTAATCCCAGGATTGCATACCAGAATCAATACCATGATTTCCGCTCCTGGGTCTTGAGTCTTTATTAATTCTTATTGCTCTGTTTGTCAACCTATTGTTTCCTCTCTATTATCTCAGTTTTGCCTTAGATTTATTTCCTTTTGCATCATGATTCAGCAACATTTGTTTTATAGGGTTGCCTTTTCTACTCTAATGAATACTAGTTGGAGTAAGTAACCAAGCAAAAATAATCTTCTGCATTTCACAAAAGACGCGGAAATCATGTCTGGTCCAAAGTCTAGAAAATCATATTGGTACGTTTCAGATTTTTTGTACCCAGTAAAATCACATATAGGTCAAAGCTGCTATAGCTTCACGATGAAGATAGTGAACCATACAGAAAAAGGAACTACGTAGGATAAATTTCCTGTAAGACTGCAAAAATCTGCTTCAATATAGCACAACATTAAACATACAAAGCAAAATATCCAATTCATGGAGGCTTACCTTTTCTCCCTCTCTATTTGGATCGAGAAGAGGCTTCTGTTCAGAAGCAGGAAGAGCAGGTGCACCATCCCATATCTTTCTCCAAAGATTCCCTTGCTCAGACATCCTCTTTGAAAGTCGCCCTCTTGGAGGCCAAATACCTATGCACTTCTCAATTCCAACACCACTTTGTGATACACTATCCTCAAGCTCATCCTCTTCCCAATCTCCAGGTGAATGCCACCTTATGAAGTCTTCAAAAACAGCATCTGGATTTGCGGCTTTAAAGGCTGACATGTCTAATATCATCAAAACCAATTGGGGTCAGTTATTCTTGCAGCATTGGTACTATAAATTGTTGGTATTCATTATAAACCACGAAGCAAGTTTCCCCAAAGAGGAAACAGAAGGTATGGCAACCAAAGACTATATAAATGTACCCTCTCAATAATCCAAAGGGGAAAAAGAGAAATAAAAAATCTTGTTTCAACCAACTCACTTTTGATGATAACGCCTGCAATGCAGGCCGGGGAAGAGATATGTAATTGTATCAAGAGGATTAATATGTGTTTATACTTGCATGCTAAAGGCATTGACAATACATAACTAATAGTAAAGATAGTGTCATCAATGCCCGAAGGTGGCAAGCCCCAAAAACGCTAGGTGATGGCCGCCACAGCCATTGCAGCCACCATTCCACAGTCTTGGGAAAAGATAAGAAGAGAAGTACCACATTAAAGTCATTTATTTATGTTGTATTTCTAGGTCTATATTTCTACACTGACTTGTTAAGAAGAACTCAAGGATTTTTGGATTTGATTAGAGGCAAAAATTCATCAATTCCTTGAACATCTAAGAATTTAGACGGCTCACTTGGAAAAAAAGAGGAAAAATGTACAAGGAATTTTAGACAGGAAAGACTGATATGATGTTAGGATAAGATACATCAAGTCATCTTGATATGACTTTTACTTCTCTATTAGATAGTTATAAAATTTCCATTTTCATTGATTTTTAGAGATTGCTGTTACTTGGCTAAACTTGTTTTCCGGAACTTAGGATATTTTGAGGGGCAGATGGAAAAAAGTTAATACTCAAAGTAATTTCAAAATCTGAAATTCGACCAAAAAAAAAAAAACATGGCAAAATAAATTAGAGTTAAGTATAGCCACCCCATGTGGGTTACATGACAACATATCCCATCACAAGTCATACAACTGTACCACCAATAAGCATTACTTTACGAGTCTGATAATTACTACAATTACCTGAAGTTAAAATCTCTTTCTCCAGCTGTGCAGAAAAATTCTGCAAAAGAATGATATGAAATTATTCTGTAATTAGTAGCAATAAATGCTTGGAAAATGACATATGTATGAATCCTAAGGCATGTCAATTGCAACCTAAGCATTTCATGAATTAACCAAATTCAAAATAAATTTTAAGCTTCATAAAGTTCAAGGTAGAAGATGGGTTCCCACATCTGATCACTTAGCATCCAGTCAAGATAAAATTATGATAGGTCTGCGCATTACAAGAATTTTCTAGTCATTTGCCCATGTAATAAACATGATAGGCCTGCGCATGACAAGAATTTTCTAGTCAATGTAAGTTAACGCATTGCATAAGAGTTTAAGCTTACAAATGAATCGCCAAAGGATTCAACAGCTTGAAGTCGCTCCTCATGCATGTCTTCTGTCATAAGCGGCGCTTCCTGCATGATACCAAATAAGATCCAAAGCAAATTTTAGCATACAAACATGGTGAAATGATACATTATAGTGACACTTTGAATGGCAACTATATGTTGGAGAAACCTGGGTGTATGGGGCATGCATGTTTTGATATGACTTCAGAAGCATCATAGAATCAATAGTCCCAGCTGAACCCCTCCTGGTGCTTTCTGAAGATTTTTCATCATTCAGCAGGCCCAAATCTTCAGTTTTTCCACCATCTCTGGCTATTGTTCTTTTACAAGAATGGGAATCATCAACAATTGAAAAGCTGCACCATGAAAATCATAGTCATGCAACGACTGTGATGGAAACAAAACAATCCAACAGTTTGCAACTTGTAAATACAGGAAAATATTCTACCCTGGGGTACAAATCAATTATTTTGAGAACAGGCATTTGAAAAGCAAAAGCTATACTAAAATGCAACAAAGTACTAGGGTAGTTATTCTCTCGTATGGGAACATTCAAAGATAATTTCTATCTACCAAATTTGCATGAAAATAACCAAGTTGGCTCTCACTTGCTAAGTTCACCTGTCAACTTTGCCAGAAAAGTTTTCTATTGGTTTGTGCATAGTGTATGAGTCATCCCCAGCAACACTTTCATCCTGCAGTTCATTTAATACCAGAGTCATGAGAAAAAATAATATAAAAATTACTAGTTACACAATAATCAGTGCAACAAATAAAGAAAATAAGGAAAATAAGTTTGAGACCTCAGTCATAGAGTCTGAATGGTCCTCACTTCCAAGACAATCTTGAAAATCTTCATTCCACTGCTGCTTCTTTTCAATGCATATTGCAAGCTGAATAGAAAGGCAGAAAATGGCAGGAACCGTCTTGGCCTTATCAGCTATAACTTCGAATGCCATAATAAATATATTAAATAATAATACAGAAAAATATTTGCATTTTGATTATAAAAACTTCATTCAGGTGTAGAGGCTTCCAAAAATTTAGTTTTGTGATAATATCAATACTAGTGTTAATAAGGTGGGGGAAGCGTCAAGTACACTTAAATATTATATCACATTTTCAAGTCATAATGTTTTTTTGGGCCAAACAAATCATAATGATTGACAACTTTATTTTTGTACAGACTAATTAATTATAGAGCAGGTCACTCCAAATTGAAAAAAAGAATAATAAGAACGTTCCAGAAGACAAAGAAAATTCATCAGAAAGCTTCATATAAATTATAGATAGCTACTAATTAGCAAAGGAGCATATTTCCCCAAAGACATTTCGATGATAAAAATGAATTACCATCTGAAGTTTCTGGTTGATCAAACATGTGGAAAGGTCAATTATACCATTTACTAGCATTCGGGGTAATGGTTGTGACTCTTCCCAACACCACCTAACTTCCCGAACAAATTCTATCCATAGCACAGCAATAGCTGACAATACAGACCATAATTGAGTCATACAAGTGAAAAAATACAGCACAGACAAGATATCTCTTAAACAATGGCTCATGGGCAATCAATGTTGCAACTACCTTCTTTCATCAATTTTACAAAAAATAAAACCCTAATCAATTCCGTACATACCACGTATGTTGCAGTTGCCAAACCAAAGAGAATGTAAGCAAAACTGAGCAAAAAGAGATTCAAGAGGTGCGCCTTTTATAGCTCTAGAAGTCTTATGTTCACTGTCAAAAGAGTCTGTGAGTTGAACTCCTGCACACATTACACCAGCACTTATGGCAAAACAACATAAAGTAGAACATCAAATCTAGACAACTTATTCTCACTATCATACTCTTACATTCATTACGTAGGCCTATGAAATACCACAGCCTAATCTTTTCTCGTCTTGTTTTTTAAGAATTGTCCTGTTCCCCGCAACAAAAGGTACCGCATGACATGTCATACTATTGCAGTTGTTTTTCCCAGAACGAAATTAATGAAAAAGGTTTCCTCTCTCAGAAGTTTTCTTCATATGTTAATGTTTGGTTCTGTTAATTTAAATGTTGCTGCACAAGTTATTAAAGGAATGGAGACAGGAAGGTTGCCTGCATTGATTTCCTGTCCAAGTGTGGCTCATTTTTAGCCTCACAGTTGGGTAAACCATGCATAAATATGTATATAGTATGTACGACTACAACTTAAAATTATATATCATGATTCATTTTTCTTGAAATTCAATTCGCATCATTAAGTGTAGGGCAGCAGCCAAGTCTATGATTCATTCTGCAAGTTTAATAATAACAGAGGAGAACAAGTCTGTTTTCATCAAATATCCTTCATGCTCAACTCTCCTCATTAGCACCTCTAGCAGCCTTGTTTGCATATCTCACCTTAATCAATTTTATACCATTTTCTCTTTAATAATCGATTTTCTAACATTTTCTCTTCAATAGGTGAAAGCCAATTTTAGCTTGCATATAATAATTTTTTATCCACATTCATGGTAAATAAAAAGAAAATTGCTCTTAATAGCTGAATTACTAATAGGAGTGTTTCGTTTTATTCACTATGCTATTATAATTTGTCACTAAAAATATGAATAAAATTAAAATGAAGGACAAAATATATAGGGCGGAAGAATTAAGTACCCTCATGAAAGAGTTCTCTCATAACACGATCTATAACTGTTGGTGAAGGTATAACCATTGAAGATTTTAACTTATCTGAGCCTGGATTTTCAGCTGCCACAAGCCAGGAAAAAGGATAATGGTGAGCCTCTATCATCATTTAATAGCAATACCAAACAGCAAGTAATAATAAAACCCAAAGCCTGCAAAATAAATGAAAAATGTACCCAAAAAATTAAACCTGAGACAAAGTCTTCCATAAATTGGGCCTCAAATGACATTTCCAATGCACCAACCAGAAGGTGAAGCTGAGAGGAAAATCCAATTCGATTCCCTTTGGAACCTTCAAGTCTATAAGTAAAGAAATATATTTATTTAAAAGAAACAGATTAAACTCCAATTATGAATTGCAGAAGAGACTGCATGAAAAATTATGGGCGAAACCTATTTATTCCTGCTATTATAAAACAAGATTTTGATGTATTTGACGAATCATGAAATTGTTCAAGGAACCTCAAGTAATGCTTAAAAATAGAAAAATGAATCCGCACTGACTTGCATTCTACAAAAGGGAGGGGAAGCCTTGCATCGAACCAATACGTCCATAAGCACAACAAATATTCACTTTGATAACGAGAAAATGAAAATGCTTGGTTTAGGATGGCAGTCAGCAGACTAACATATGGATCTGCCTTCACAGAGTCAGCTGAACCCTTATCATGTCAAAATACTGGATGGGTATATTTGTGAATTAACTATGCCTGAGGTTCATCAACTATATGAATCACATGCTAAATCTGATTAATGCCTATCATATACTTTGCAACCAGACACACTAAAATTACTAGCATAAGAAGCACATGAAAGAACTATTTATCATGGGAATTTTAGTTGTGCAAGTAACAATTGAGCTCCTTACAGATTATGAGAAAAGTTTGGAGCGATCAACCATTTCTCAGCTTCATGAGGTGAAGCATTTTCCAGCTCAGCCATTTCCATAGAACTTTCAACGATCTTCTCTGACCATATTACAGTCAATTCAAACCCTGCATGCAGCCAATGCATAAATTAAATGGAATTGGCAACCAAAAAGGCTTCCCAAAATGACAAATGAAAGCGAATAATTTAAAGCCAACTGGCAGGGAGAAGGGACAGAAATGATGAATGAACAAAGTAGACGTAATGTCAATTATATTCTTTAAAAACTATTTTCATTCTATCTGACAACAGCATCCAAGTAAGAATCTAAACCTAACTCCATTCCACCGATAATTTCCTGTTTCTTCAGATTTACCTCTCACAGGATCTTCTGCAGAATACCACTCACTCCAAGAACAGTCATCATCCCACTGAGTCCTGTTGGAGGTTTCGCCAGTAGGATTTTCTCCAGATTTTATAACTCCAGTGTCAATGCCTTTGATATCATCATCGTCATCATAAGGAAGTGTTCTGTATGTTAGCCTCATTGCAAATTGGACTTTGAAAACATGAATGGACAGATCCAATGTGGAGTAAGCCTACAGAATCAAATGATAACTGTTAAAGGAAAAATTGGAGAACATTGTCATTTAGACGAAGATTTTTGAGTAAAGCCTCTAGCTCTGACTTTGCAGGGACATACAGATAGTTTGTGCAAATATTGAAACATATGGAGATAAAGCAAACCAGAAAATAGAACATGTACATATACATAAGTATATATCTTGGAACTAATTTTCTCAGAAAGATACAACAGAATGTGTCAACGTTAATCACACCCTTTCTGTGGCCATTTGACTAATAGGTAAACAAATACATTATTGAACTAATTGCATAAAGGAGAGCAAATGATAGAAGAAAATACAAGAAAGGAATATCAGATCAAATATGGGTTTAGTGCAAATCAGAATAACGGAACTAAAATAAAACAAATACCAAAATAAACAACTAGGAGTGGGAACTCACAAACTTAGCCACAAATAATTCATACAGCCCTTCCAAATGCATGAGTTTTATGGGAACCTGGCTACCAATTCGGTCAGCTTCAAATCTTCTTGTAAACACAGTTCCCAAGTTCTGAATTCCAATATAAGCTTTCCGAGAAGGATCATGAACTGGAACAAATGCTGGCCATAAACTGAGTAACCAACGTAATGAGAAATTAAAAAGTTACCTAAATTTTAATTACTGTGATATTTAAAAAATCCATTTTTTCAATAAATATATCTAACATTTTTTTATTCAATAATACATTTACCAGTCCACTTTAAGCAACAAAAGGCAGGATATGCACCCAATGTTGAAGTGAAGCAGCATTTAGTTACCAATTCAAATGGGGAAAGTGATGTGATCTACTGATAGATGCAAGTTATTGTATATGTTCACACTTCATTGAATATTACAGATCAAGAACAATAGTTACCTTGAACAATTTGAAAGAGCAATTGCAATTGCACTCAATAGCTTGCTGGCCTCTGGTGCGTCAAGCACCACACCACTTGCACTTTGAGGAGCAATAACCTGGCATTACACAAGACAAGAAGTGTTTCATTAATGTAAACATTAAATCCCCTGTGAGAGGCAAGATATAACATCAAAACATACCAAAAACTCCTTTACACCAAAACACAACTGCAGATCGTGCAAATTAAAATTCCAATCCGCAGCTTTGCCTGTATCAACCAAAAGTGAGGATAGAAAGAACAGCAACAATTAGCCTCAGACCTACGCCACCTCCAATGGTCAAAATAATCATAGAAATAATAATGACAGTTACCGTTAGGGTTGGACTCAAAATAGTATTCCATGCAATAACTTTTCAGGGCATACTTCATTTCAGATTTAACCTTGTACATATTGCTGAAAGACTCCAGGAGAACTGCTCCTTTTTCCTACAAGTTAAAAGAGTTTCATTCAGGTCAAAAAGGGAAATGAGATAGGCTTATGATGGAGAAAAAATGCAACTTTATGGGTGACAAGCCACTCATTCCGCCAACCAGATCTCAAGACAACGTGGCAAATCATACTGAAGCATGATGATCCAGATCATGTCAAGAAAAATTGATTTAAAAATAGAAAAACAAAGACGTTTTAGATTGAATAACGTAAGCAGGTAGAATAACATATTGTAGCAATGTCTGACATATTAATAATGCTAACTCTGGGTCTTCACTACACAGCATTAGGTTTTGGGAGAGTTGATCCTTAACATGGTAACAAAGTCTCTTTGATCAAGTGGTCAGAAATTTTATCCTTGCCAACCTAATTCATTGAATTTATTCGAGTTAAATTATATTCAGTAGAAAAAGGCCATTTCATTATTCTCACTTTAATCTCAGTTGCCTATTGTGTGAGGAGACATGTCAACACTATTAATTCAACCAGTTTATGATCTTCAGCTGTCCATGCAAGACACTTAAACCACAAATAGCTTTAAGGACCTAAAACAAGAAGAACCAGCAACATAGTAATCGTTTTGTCTAAATATATAAATGATTGTCAGAATGGATGGAAATTAAAGAGTGAAAACTCTCATGGGGTAACAAGAGACTGCTGGGACTGGGAGGAGAAAAATTGTAGTATTAGACGCACACTAAGGACAAACTGCGTGTATAGCGCCTACATTCCTCCCCGCGGGAGGGGAGGTGTTAATGGATCAGTGAAACTTTAAAACCAAGCAACCTTACCAATAGATTCTTCGGGCCATCAGCCATCCAAAGGCGACAAACCGCCTCAATCTCAGAAATGAACCTATAAAATCGATACGGTAAATGATATGAGAGCTTAATGTGTTCGACGCAACATGATATGCTTATCAAGAACTGAACAATTTTTTGGCTAGACGCACGAGTACCTTTCCCATGAAGAAGCAAGAGTGAAGTCATCAAAATGCTCAATCTGCATCAATATTAAGTACACGGAATAAATTAAGATTGCTAGAACAAATTCGTAAACATTGACAATCTGTGTTTCATAAAATTTGAGGAAACATTAAAGGAAAAATCAGCTAATCACGTCAACATTCGATCTGATTGATTATGCCTGCATTCAAGTTAAGTTCAGGTTTCGTTCAGTGTCATAGTCATATTCAACACCAGAACTTACTGATTCTTCGAGAACCTCGTCATCAGCATCAGCTTCGACTTTGCTATTACTGGAGGACGCCATGAAAGATCTAAGAATGTTGCTAGATGTGTATCATATCCAGAGAACGCGATGCCGTCAATTTCTTTTTTCCTTTTTGCTTTCACTGATTCAAGCAAAACAGTTTCACTAAACTGAGTCGTAAACGAACAAGGAGAAGATTGGATCTTCGCAATTCCAAAGGTGTGGTCGCCGATGCTAAGGACCTGAGAAGTTTCGGCTTTTCCCCTAATGACCGTTTCTTTCTTTAAACAAAAAAAAATCGTTTATTTTTTCGTTTTACGTTGATAGCTAAAACGACGTAGAAAACCGTTTATTGGATCCATCATGTCGCCAGTCCGATATTGATTCCGGCGGGGTCTCTCGGCTCTGGAGCTGGGAGCATGACCTCGTGTGGTGCTTGTCAAACTCCAAAAATCAACTAGAAAAAATACTTACACGTAAAATCATTTGGGAAAAAAAAAAAGTTAATCCAAAATCGCATAATCTTACTTTCTTTGCCAATTGTTTTCTACTTTTCTTCTTCTCTTATTAAAAACACTATTTGTATTTTTTTAAAATTTTGTATTTTTTTTATTTGTTTGTAACAGAGACATGTATAAGATTTGGGCGACTTGTCCTTCCCACCGAAAAGAACAATGTAAAGTATATGTATAATTGTATATGGATAAGTAAGAATTAAAAGCAGCAGTAATTTCTTTTTAAGAAAAAATATTCTTAATCTTATAATGTACATATGATAACCATATGCAAGATAGCGAGAGCTTCCCTCTAGTTTTGTTTGGAATTTTTTTGGGAAGCTCATACTCACTCATACATATATATTCAAAATAAAATTTTTGGTATGAATTGTTCAAAATCTTTATTTAGAATTTCGCATATCAATCTATAAAATTCCAAACTGAGAGAAAGGATGGGAGTCTATCATTTTTAAATAAATGGCATGCCTATCTATCCATTTGAGTTAATCTTGAGTCAACTGAACTAAATTGAGTTAGTTTAATTTCAAATTAAATCCAGTCCCGTTGGCAAGTCTCCATCAGTACAATGCAATTAAACACGACTCAAATTCTGCACATTCGTTTCCCGCGGGTTCAACGTTTTACCCGGGTCTTGGACCCAACCCGTCTCACAAGGCGGCCGTCTGTCTTACAAGGCCTTATGATCGTAAGAGCCTGCGACATATTGGACCGCAAGATCATCCAAGCACAATTTTACTTGCTACCCAAGTCAGATCGTTACAGCCCAATGGCTCTAAAACGACGCGTGGCACATGGTTCAACGTCCCAGATTCCCCGGCCCAACCCTCACACCCTCATTGCTGACTGGCTTTATCAAAATTATATTTATCACCCTGATTCTTTTGCGCCTTTCCGTCTCTCTTCTCGGCTAAAATTCTCGCACAGGCCGAGGGATAGAAATGGTCACTGACCTCCCCAATCAGCACTTGTCCTAAAGCCTTCGAAACCCTACACACTTTGGCATGGAAATCCATAAATGCCCCTTACCCTCTCTCTTCGCCATGACCCCGACCCTAATATAAACGCTACTCATCGCGATTCTGCATTTCCAAAGAATTAAACCCCAGACTGAAGGATAAAGAATCAGAGAAAACCGATCAGAGTAATCTTCTACATCTTTCTATCTGTTTCTTCTCTTCCAATTAGATTCCATTCTTTCCTTCCGTTTAAATCGGTACGTTGCTTGGGTTCCTTTCTTCACCCCTAGCTTAATCTTTATTTTATTTGCTTCTTGTTTTTGTTCTGGAATCATGTGGGAGGAGGTGGGGTTAGGGTTTATTGTTTTGGCACCGTTATTCTTTTGCTGGTTATTCTCTGATCGTCCTCGTTTCATTGCTGATGACGATGCTATTTACTTGTTGATTGGTTCTGTTCTTGTTCTTGTGTTGATTTTCTCGATGGTTGTGTGTCGTCACTTGTTCAGCAGCTTACTGCACTTTATGCTTCCTAGAAAGAGAGCTTGTGAAGGAGCGGTTGTAGAAGAAGAGAGTGAGAACAGTAACAACACAGACACTGCGTCGTTCCCTAAGAAGCATCGGGTCGGCTGTTTCGGTGCCTCCTCGCCTGCTGATACCGCCGATTCGACGGTAGATAACAGCAAACAGATCTTCAGCTGCGGCAACAACAACAACAACCACAGTAGCGGATACTTGCCTGAAGGATCATCGGCCATGGCTTTGGGTGATTCCAATCCGCCGGATATTGATGAGGATTTGCACAGTCGTCAGCTCGCTGTGTATGGTCGCGACACGATGAGGAAGCTCTTTGCGTCTAATGTCCTCGTCTCCGGGATGCAGGGTCTTGGTGTTGAGATTGGTATAGTCATTGAAACCTTTCCATTGCTTTTACATACATCGACGGTCATTGCTTTCAAGATCAGATATGGGATGCATGATTTCCGTGTGCTTTTGTGTTCCTTCTGGCATGCATTAATTATTAAACGGGGATTTCTGTTAACATTTAGATTTTACGCTTCTGCAACATTTAAGAACTCTACATTCTCCAGAGTGCTATATTGATTACAAGACCTTTTAGGAAAATGTGGGCAATGGTCTTCTTCTCTTTTCCTTTGAGCTATCATACCACTTCTTCCATTAAAATATAATAGTTCTCTTTGTCAAAGATCGGATTGGTATTGGTCCCTAGTCCCCTCTTGCCTCTTATTGGGTAAATCAAGTGGAGCAGAATGATGTGCAACTCTCAGTTTTTTCATAATCTTATCACCTGGTCAATGGTGCTGGCATTTGCCGCCAGCTGCTTATGTCAAATCTTGCAAACTTGGGTTTTTAATTTCATTATCTGATTACCACATTCATGTGCAACTCCCCTCACTGCTTCTAAGGAGCTATTTGTGTTGTCTTTTTGAGCCAATCCACCTGACTTGTTTTTGTGAGAGTTGTAGGCCTGGGTGGTTTTCCTCTTCTGCTTGCACTGCATTTCTTCATCCCCTGTTTCTCTCCCTGATGAAGTACCTCGATTATCCCATGACATTATCTGATCTTCGTGTTTAGTCTCTTCAATTATGTGCTAAATACTCAAGGGGGTTTATTGCTGGTATATGAATAGTTGAATGCTATTTGAACCATTCTGTTAGGTTAATACCTTCTTTTAAATGCCATTGTTTTGATGATATGTATTTCATGTCTTTAGCTCTGTAATGCCAAATCATGTTAGTGTATTCAGTTTGTGTGTTTTACAACCTGCAGCCAAGAATCTCGTTCTTGCTGGTGTCAAATCTGTGACCCTTCATGATGAAGGGAAAGTGGAGCTGTGGGATCTGTCTAGCAATTTTGTGTTTTCAGATAACGATATTGGTAAAAACAGGGCAGCGGCTTCTGTTAGTAAGTTGCAGGAGCTCAACAATGCAGTTCTTGTGTTGAGCTTGGAAACTAATCTGACAAAAGAGCAGCTTTCTAATTTCCAGGTTCATCATTGTCCTGTCCATTCTATTCCCGTATTGATTTTCACTCATTTTGTACCATTAAGAGCGCTTATATGCCTATCTTTGATGTATCAATTAATCGAGTCTGTTTCTGGCCTTATTTGGATTTCAAGGGTATCCATAGTTGACAATTGGGAAATCACTTGTTTTATTTGCTGCATCATTGTGTCATCCATTTAAAACATGAACTCATAGAACCTTTCTCATGCTAAACATTCGTCCTAATTAATAATGGATTGCTAGTCAATAATTTGTAGCATTCTTTTCCTGCTACTAATTACATGGTTAGTGTAGTATTTTTAAACATTAAGCATCCATCTTAGAAGTAGGGGCATTAGTGCTTTTATTCAAGAAAATGTTTGTTCTCAGTAGCTTAGCTATTTAGCTTCAGACAAAGCACCAACGAGCCATTTCAGCTTGTGGCATGTATAAATCAAATAATATGAAGATGGTTTGGACTTTTTAACATGTTGCAAAGAAAGGTAACAATTTGATTAACTGTCCTGGTATCATGGTATTAATTGATATGTCTGTCACCTACAAGTAACAGTCAAACTCTTTCTATTGCCCTATTTTTTGATATCTACTGGTGGAATAAACTTCAAATTTGAATTTTCTTGACCCTAGTTCCATAAATACATATATCATGTTTATCTGGTACTGCTCAAGTTGTATGCGTTTAATGTTCTAACTGTGCATGAAAATGCAGAGTTTGTCTGGTGATGTGCAAATATAGATGTATTTCAATGGGATTTATCCTTATTTGCAGGCTGTTGTTTTCACTGATATTAGCCTTGAGAAAGCTATTGAGTTCAACAATTTCTGCCATAGTCATCAGCCTCCAATTGCTTTTATTAAATCTGAAGTCAGAGGTCTTTTTGGCTCCGTATTCTGTGATTTTGGGCCTGAATTTACTGTTTTTGATGTGGATGGGGAGGAACCCCATACCGGTATAATTGCATCAATTAGCAATGACAACCCGGCCCTAGTATCCTGTGTTGATGATGAGAGGCTTGAATTTCAAGATGGAGATCTTGTTGTATTCTCTGAAGTTCACGGTATGACAGAGTTGAATGATGGAAAACCAAGGAAAATTAAAAATGCAAGAGCATATTCCTTTACCCTTGAAGAAGACACTACTAATTACGGTACCTATGTAAAAGGAGGTATTGTCACACAGGTGAAACAACCAAAGGTATTGAAATTTACGACCCTGAGAGAATCACTCAGTGACCCTGGTGATTTTCTTCTTAGTGATTTTTCCAAGTTTGACCGGCCGCCCCTACTCCACTTAGCATTCCAGGCCTTAGATAAGTTTGTCTGTGAGTCACATCGCTTCCCCGTTGCTGGTTCAGAGGATGATGCTCAGAAGCTTATTTCTATTGCCAGCAATATTAATGAGAGTGTGGGAGATGGGAAATTGGATGATATCAACCCAAAGCTTCTGAGGCACTTCGCCTTTGGTTCTAGGGCAGTTTTGAATCCAATGGCTGCTATGTTTGGTGGTATTGTTGGACAAGAGGTTGTTAAAGCATGCTCAGGGAAGTTTCATCCACTTTTTCAGGTTAGTATGATTTCTGGGTGTTTATCCGGTAGTGCTGATCTTTGGTGTTTGGGTCATTTTACATGTTGGAAGTAAACTGAACCCTGATGGCAGACTGTCTAATTCTGTTTGGATCCATTTAGCTGGGGGAACATGGAATAAGCTGACAACATAGTTATAATTTGTGTCATTTGTTGCTTATAATGAAGGTAATTAGGTTTGTTATAAAAGTGTTAATGGGCATAGGGTATAATTAGAGTATAAATTGTGGGGTTTGGCTGTTCTTCTGCCTTCCATTGGTAAACATCTGCTGCATGAGTGGTGTGTTTAAGATTCTGGTCTTTTAGATTATAAAAATATGCATGGTTTGTTTGGATGTTTTATGTGATTGTGTCCAACATATGTTTGTTTTTTTCTGGTGAGATGCTTCCAACATATGTTGGATAATGATATGATGCTTCAAATTGTGCTTGGACTAGTTAAAATTTGCAATATGCAATGTTGCCGTGCTGTGGTGTCAGGCGGTGCTATTGCGTTGAATCTCTGAAATCTATGTAATATCAGTGTGGAGTGTTGTCTCCTCATCGATGGATTGCATATCATGTCATATTAGATTTTTGAAATTCCTTTCAATGACCACTCCCCAGTTCAATGATTAGTTGGCTGATTTTATACTCAGTTTTCTGCTGTGAAGTACCACTAGTACACTTAATATACTGATGCACTTTCCTCTGCTCTTTTTCTTTTTCAATGAAAGAGTTTGTCATGAACTGTGTTGCTGAACATTCCTGTGGAATGGTTACTCTTATATTTTGGGTAAGTGATTGTGTTTTAAACCTCTCTTTCACTTTCTGCAGTATTTCTACTTTGACTCGGTGGAATCACTTCCTACAGAACCACTTGATCCCAATGATTTTAGACCAGTAAATAGCCGTTATGATGCACAAATCTCTGTCTTTGGATCCAAGCTACAGAAGAAATTAGAAGAAGCTAAAGTGTTTGTTGTTGGATCTGGTGCTTTGGGATGCGAGTTCTTAAAGAATCTTGCACTCATGGGAGTTTCTTGTGGAAATCTGGGGAAGCTGACAGTTACTGATGATGATGTAATTGAGAAGAGTAACCTGAGCCGGCAGTTCCTCTTCCGTGATTGGAAT
This sequence comes from Vachellia collinsii, assembly GCA_006871305.1. NCBI lineage: Eukaryota > Viridiplantae > Streptophyta > Magnoliopsida > Fabales > Fabaceae > Vachellia > Vachellia collinsii. Next base: position 22,455 of record QFDD01114695.1, read on the forward strand.
ATTGGACAAGCTAAGTCTACGGTTGCTGGATCAGCTGCTGTTTCTATAAATCCTTCTCTGAAAATTGAAGCGCTGCAAAATCGTGTTGGCCCTGAAACTGAAAATGTGTTTGATGATACATTTTGGGAGAACTTAAGTGTTGTGATTAATGCACTAGACAATGTGAACGCTAGGCTATATGTCGATCAGAGGTGCTTGTATTTCCAAAAGCCTCTTCTTGAGTCAGGAACTCTAGGAGCAAAGTGCAATACCCAGATGGTCATTCCTCACCTGACAGAAAACTACGGTGCTTCTAGAGATCCTCCTGAGAAACAGGCACCTATGTGTACTGTACACTCATTTCCACACAACATTGACCATTGCTTGACATGGGCCCGATCTGAATTTGAGGGCTTGCTTGAGAAAACTCCTGCTGAAGTAAATGCATATCTGTCCAACCCAAGTGAATATACTAATGCAATGAGGAATGCTGGTGATGCTCAAGCAAGGGATAACTTGGAGCGTGTTCTTGAGTGCCTTGACAGGGAGAAGTGTGAGAACTTTGAAGACTGCATCACATGGGCTCGCCTAAAGTATGTCTTTTATTTCACTTTTTGTTTACTCTTCTATAATTACCATAATTGTATTGTGGGAGTGCACCCATTTCATATATGTTGCTTAAACATGGGTGTCTATCACAGGTTTGAAGATTATTTTGCCAATCGGGTCAAGCAGTTGATTTACACTTTCCCAGAGGATGCTGCAACTAGTACTGGAGCTCCATTTTGGTCTGCTCCTAAAAGATTCCCTCATCCGCTGCAGTTCTCAACTTCCGATCCAGGTCATCTTCATTTTGTGATGGCAGCTTCTGTACTGCGAGCTGAAACATTTGGCATACCTATCCCTGATTGGGTGAAGGACCCAAAGAAGTTGTCTGAAGCTATTGATAGAGTGATAGTACCTGATTTTCAGCCAAAGAAAGATGCGAAAATAGTGACAGATGAGAAGGCTACAAGTCTGTCTACTTCTTCAATAGATGATACAGCTGTTATTAATGATCTAATTGTCAAGTTAGAGCGTTGTCGGGCAAATCTGCCACCAGGTTTCAGGATGAAACCAATTCAGTTTGAGAAGGTCTGTTATTCTATATTTTTGTTCTATGAAACTGATACTGTTTCAGCTTCACATTGAGATTGCTTTTTGTCTGGTTTCCTTATTAGCGCTCTTGACTTTATTCTTCACCTGCAATCTTGCTTTCACAATTTCGTTAGATGTAATTATCAATAATATTCTCCAAAACTGCAGGATGATGATACAAACTACCACATGGACATGATAGCTGGCCTTGCCAACATGAGGGCTAGAAATTACAGCATTCCTGAAGTTGACAAGCTTAAAGCTAAGTTCATTGCAGGACGCATCATTCCAGCTATAGCAACCTCAACTGCCATGGCCACTGGTCTTGTCTGCCTGGAGCTTTACAAAGCTTTGGATGGAGGACACAAACTTGAAGACTATAGAAACACATTCGCTAATCTAGCACTCCCTCTCTTCTCCATGGCTGAGCCAGTTCCGCCTAAGGTCTTCAAACACCGGGACATGAGTTGGACAGTTTGGGACAGGTGGATTCTTAAAGATAATCCTACACTCAGGCAGCTTCTTGAGTGGCTGAAGGAGAAAGGCCTGAACGCTTATAGCATTTCATGCGGAAGCTGTCTGCTGTATAATAGCATGTTCCCCAGGCACAAAGACCGAATGGACAAAAAAATTGTAGATCTAGCAAGGGAAGTGGCCAAGGTGGAGCTCCCTCCATATCGTCGTCACTTGGATGTTGTTGTGGCCTGTGAGGATGATGATGATAATGACATCGACATCCCTCAAGTATCCATTTATTTCCGTTAGGTTATCTTCATGGTGCCCCCGAGACTTATACTAGACGAGAGAGGACTATGCGTTGCAGCAAGTTTAGCTCTACATATTTTAGGGTGGCTTCTTAAGCCAACGCTGTTATATCACAATTCATGCATGAATTGCTTTGCCCATCTGATCATGTTAGGAAAACTGCACTTTCATTAATCTCTGGAATTGCGTGGAGCTGTTTGATTTTATAATTGAGTGTTGAGCGAATGATGGACTTCTCTCCGGGCTTGCGGGGGCTGAAAGTCCTTCAATCCCATTTCCTCCTCTTTATTTTTGGTCTCCTGGTTGGTGGTTTCTCGCAAACGGTTGTCTAATTGCATTGTGTGGGACTTGCGTTTTTTTAAAGCCCCAACCCCCCCAACCCCCCCAAAAAATCCAACTTGATGATATTTGATCACATTTTAATATTTGAAGTGTTTTTTTATACATACCTTTTTAAAAAAAGGTTGGGTTTACCCATGATTTAAAAATAGGGTGAAATTTCCTTTCTTCCTAAGGATGAGCTATGCATCACCTTTAGATGTTTATTTAGACATTCAAGAATTATGATGTTTCCTTAATCATCATAGTGGGTCCCTTCCATATGGTGTTAATATCATTGTTGTGTGGGATTTTTTTGTTGCTTATATTATTGTCTGGCCTAGCATGTATGAAAGTTCATTTCATTCAAATATAAATATGTGAAATCTCTAGTGTAAAAAACATATGGAAGAGTTTGTTTTTAAAATGAGAAAGCGCTAATGTAATTTAATCATATTTAAAATATATAGATATAATTACATTTGTTTTGTTTAATTGCCGCACGATGGGATTGTTTACATGGTCACACTAAATTGTAGTCAGTATGAGTTTATTATGTATGCTTATGCATTCTGATATCTGCTGAGTAGTTTTTATTCTCTGGAATCACTAAGCTTATTGCTAAAACGCGTTTGCAAAAGAACGAAAAATGTTTCTACCTGCCCTTGATACAAAAATTAGAATTTGTGAATACAAAAACATTTAGTTAACATAAACATTAGAATTTGTGAATATGGCAAAAATAGTTAATTCGGTTATTTGTTGTAAGTGTCTTTCTGGCTTTTCTAAATATAAAAAAAAAAATCCTTTATTCCAATCATATGTAATATAAACCTTTTGACAAACAATTTAATAGGATTATTTCAAAGGAGAAAGTTGTAAATTTGAAAGCTATTACAATTTTACATTTATGATTAGAGGAAGTTTTTTGTCTAGTTTTTATATTTACTATTGTATATAGCTTTTATATTTATAACCGAAAATAATACTTTAAAGAAAGATTTAATTCTTACATTTTAAAATGTATATCGTCGTAATAATACATTATAAAAAACTTTTGCCAGAAAATTCGGGAGTGAAATGTATTGTTTAAATAAAACATTTACGGTTCAATTGAAAATAGACTCGTGCCATTCGTCTTCTTTTTTTATTTCCGACCATTTGCATACCATGAAGGCATGAATGCTGAAAATAATCCATGGCATTCATTATAATGGAAAAGATTTTGGAAATTGTCATAACATCAGTCAGCTATCGTAAAATACATTTGAATCAGCCATACTTTTTTTGTTCAAATAGCATCTGTTCATTTTTTATCAGCGCCCTCATCGAAGTCCCTGGAAACTCCAACTCGGAAATCCAGCTGTTTCTGATGCTTTGCGCGACGACGCTCGTCAAAATCGTCCCATCCATCAAACTGCAAGAAGTCAAAGCATATTTACTTGAGATTCCATATAACTCGTTTCAGACACACTGATGACGTAATTGTAAAAAACAAAAACTAACGAGGTGTCTTTCCCTTTGAGAAAAGCAGCATAAGTTCATACCTTGCGAAGGATATCAATGGTTATTTCTGTATTGTGAAGATCCAATGTGGAGAGCTGAAGGCAAGCCGTGAACAGCTTAGATGGAAGGGATCTCACCGCATTGTTACTAAGATACAAAGCCTGCATAGCGACCAGAAACGGTGACTTCATGTCTGAATGTAACAAAGTGACAGATAATCGAATGAAATCAAGTAAAATGGCAAGTTATGTGTCATTCGTCACTTGTGAGTACGCTGAAGAAAAGGAGGGAATCGTTAATAGAACGATATCATGCATTAATTGTATTTTTAATCTTCATGAACGAAACTCGCAATTATATTACCATGTGGGGTATATTTGTATTTTCAGTATAAGAGCATATCATTTCATCCTTAGTGCCTTCATTTGGAAGGACGCAAAATAGAGCTTTGAATGGCAGTGAAAGAAGCAGGAGGTCATTCCTGTTACCCTATTCCATCACTGAAAGAAGCCCCACGAGTCCAACCCACATCAGTCATTCCATTCCATTATTTGTCAGTAAACTTGGAAAAAAGCTGGCAATATCGGGTTTTAAAACTTAGGAAAAGGAGAGGGAAATGAAAACTCTTCTGGTCACTAAACAGAATTTCCACGCCGAGAAGTTTCTAGAGCATGAAATTGAGAGTTGTTCATGAATCAATCTGACGCAGTCACTGGAATGTTCAAAGGCACGAGCAAAATTGCAGCCACAAATAATTACAGTTATGACCTCAATTGTTAGCTGTTAGGTATAAGAGTGGGCACATGCCTTCAAACTGCTCAAGCTACTGAGTGCCTCTGGCAATTCTGAGAGAAAATTTGATGAGAAATCAACCTGCTCCATAAGAAAATCTTGATCAGCATGCTACAGTTTATATAAAATCTCAAAAAGAAATGCAATCCCTGTAATTTTTGTAGTTTAGTTTAAAAAATACATCACTTGGATACTCTGTTTCTGAAAGAAGAGAGAAGGCCCAAAAACAGCAAATGTGTACCTCAACAAGAGAACAGCAGATTCCTATAAATTCGCCGATGCCACTCATCCTGAGAAAAAAAGACATGATTATCAGCATAATTATTTTACCACCACAAACAACATAAAATTTTAATTTCCATTATGTGTTTCTGTGACAGTTATGGCCACATGAGGGAAATAATTGGTTAGGCTAAATGGAGTGGACCAATGAAGTTCGGGTTGTAGAAAGGTAGAGAGCTGAGGAGGTTTTGAGGACCTCGTATACTATTTATTATGTATTTGTAACCTTAGCATAGAGGAAATTCTAAATGCAAATTTTTCTACTTCTGGTTCTGAAAACTCCACAACATGTAAATCAGGAGCCTATAAATCAGCCGTGAACCAAATACTAGGATTACCAGCTTGACCAAACTTGATAGCGCATCATTTGTTGGATAAACAAATGACTGTACTTGAACGAATACATAATTCATATTTACCTATTATTTTTGACCCGTAAAACTTCCAGTTTTGTCAGATGTCCTATTTCATTAGGTAGGTTACCCAGCTTATTATTGGAGACATGCAGCTCCTTCAAAGATATTAGAGATCCCAGTGCAGGTGGCAAAGTTGTCAAACTGAAAAAATGAGTTCACCAAGCAAATTATGTAAAGGACATTATTGATAATCTCCAAACAATTTGAATTAACACAGGAATCTAGATTCGGAAAGATTAGAAAGCATTCGCTGAACTATGCTGTAAAGGTAACAAGATAAATAGGAGTGATGTTATTCAAACACAGTACCCAAACTAAGAACAAGCGGAACCAAGCGGTTCTTAAATAGATCCTAAGGGCATATATTAGAAAATCTACTTCCTCCTTTTACACTTTTATCTTTGGATAGGTCAGCAACTATAGCACAGGAAAAATGCTTTGATTGAATGAAAATCCATTTAATCTGGGCTTCAAGCCAGATACACTATCATATGTAATGATATTCTGGACAACCTAAGCATCAACAATGTACATGCATTAATTGACGTTTCATTGGAGGTAAAACACCCTGAAATTATAAATGACAAGAATTACTCACTGGTTCTGGTTCAATGACAATACTGTTAGGTGCTTCAGAGCTGTTAATCCTTCCCAGCTTATTGATTCATCCAGCAACTCATTTGCATCAAGGAATAGTTTCTATAACATTAGGAATGTCGCAAGCATAGTCAAATGCTGCTTCACTAAAAATTTCCATGCAAAGGTTAAACAAAACCACAAAGAACGAGACAAGTTCATCTTACCTCCAAGCTGGTAAGGGTTTCAATTTTAACGGGCACATTTTGAATTGAGTTGTTGCTGCAATCTAGAAGTCTTCCAGAAGACCCAGATGCCCACACTTCATTGGGTATAGCCTACTTAAGTTACAATTAGTAGGAAAAATAAGAGAACACACAATACCAAAACCGGCTGGTAATATAAAATAACAAACAAAAAATATGTTTCTTCTTCTTTCCCCTTCCCTGGGTTTCTTTTGCCGTTATGCTCCTTTCCTTCCACCTCTCCTTTCTTTATTTACTAAAATTGAGCAGTTTCTCATGACTCACAAGTCACAACAAGTACAGTCGTGATTAACTCTAAATAGATTAATCAGTATTGTCATTGACCTACCAGTAATAGCTTACATAACAAACTTCAACCCCCTATTTCCAACTTGGGGCCCGACTTGTTCATTCCATTTTCACATCCCATATATTCATACCATCAAGCAAAACTGAAGATGAAGTCTTGCTGCAACTTTTGTCAAACGTAAATTCAAATTTAATTCACTGTCATTGTAAATAGAGCTTAGAACTGAAAGTAAACAGTAAAGGGCCACATATTAATTCTAAGACATTAAACATAGTTTAAGAAATCCTGAAATGCTTTTATAATTCGGCCCTTGTTCTTGTTCGCTTGCAGTGTCAAAGTTTTATGCTGGCAATCGATCAAATCCTCGGAAAAACCAATTTGTCATTAAATAGATTATTATTATTATCATTTTCTTGTGATAAACTATATTATTTAGGAAACCTTGGAAGCGAACATTTAACACAACATCAATAGTTTGTTACCTTCAAGTTACATTCAGACAACGCTATAACTCCAGTGGCAGTCCATCGTTCCAATCTGTTCTTCACAGGAAGTTTCTTTATGTCACTACTCAGGCTTGAGTGGTTATCTCTCCTCGTCCTGGATACAGCCTCGGCCTTTTTCAAGATAGGACCATCCTATTCAAAGAAATTGCTTAAGTTTTGAAAAGGAATCTTTCAAGATAAATGAAAAGTAATCTTTCAATGGCGTTTCTACAAAACATAGCAAAGCTTGATTAATGGTATATGATTAGGCTGTTATTTAAATTCTCCAAATGTCTGAATGGACAAGGAACTAAAAGAAATATGAATTTAAAAAGTACCCCTTGATGTAAACCCTGGGAAGCCACAAGCATAATCTTGGATCCATTTGACAGCTCAGAAGCCGTCAACGTCAGAGAATCCTCCAAGACTCTTCCTGATAAAACACCCAATCATCAAGCACAAAAGGATCATCGCAAGAGATAGTTTGCCTTGGTAAAGAGAGATGGAAAAAAAATTCGTCGAAAGAATATGTAAATAAAACCTTTGAAGATGAGCTTTTGGCCTCGAGGCAGGACATTCGTGGGCGGCAGGAGAAGGGACTTGAGATCACTAATGGTCGAGTCAGGTGAGATTGAGATGGGTATCGACTTGCCACTGAACTTGACGGTGACTGTGATGGTGGCGTCGCTTGCTCCGGCAGTGACAGAGCTCGCTTCCATTTCAACGTTATCGGTGCCTCTTTCACGAAGACGACGGACAAGCTAATTTCTGGGCCCAACAATATTTTTGGCAGATGAAATTACCACTCTGGCCTTCATATTTTTGCAGTCTCATAAATGGTACTGGTCTTGATATTTTTTTTTTTCCCGTTTGGATCCTTAACAACAAGTTAATGAACCAAGTATTGTTTATTGTATTATTGACTATTGAGTTAAAATTGATGTACAAAATCATTAATAGTGCATTGCTAAAATTAATATTAATTATGAGATGAAAAAGACAAGATAACACATGGGACTCATCCTAGTTATTTGCTTGTATCAATGATAAAGCATTGAGAAATAATTGGACTGGAAAAGGGATACCATTTGCGATCAAAGATAATATGTGGATACAAATATTGAATCTGTCAAAGAACTGGAAGGGTAACCTTTCAGTGTGTAACAAGTTCAATTAATGATCAACAGGGGATCGTGATTTGAAGCAATAACAGGGCAAGTGGCGGGAAACAAATATTATGGCCATATGAACGGAGAAACATGGCCTCCTTACATCATGTACAGCTTTAAAGAACAATACATATATTATATAGGATGATGGCAAAATTAGTGCACTTTGCATTTGATCCATTCCGATCTAACACGCGCTTATAGTTTAAAATGTGTGTTTTGATTGTGGATCTATGAGTATGGGGCACAGTTCGTTTTGTCATAAATAGTATGGGATGGGGTCCATCTCTGTTTGAATAACAGAGCACGCGCATGGATGCATTCAAGAGAACAAGCAGCCAGGCCAGGCTGTGACACTTCTAAAACACGTCAGACTCAGATTTTGTCACTGTTTGTCCTCTGCCGGGGTGTCGAACCTTTGACTTGCTGCATGTTATTTCATGAGTTGCCAGCAATCCCTTCCAATAGATTTAGTCCTCTGGGAGAGCTACCTTAGGACTCGATGAACCATCTTGACACAACTTAAACAGGTTATGTCTGTATTTTTGTTGGTGGGATGAAGGGAAAAGGGTGAAGGGTGGCAGAGTAGCGGGCAAGTGAAGAAGAGACCACAAAACAGAGAAATTATTGGATCACGTGAGGAAAAGGTGAAGTACAATGATTGAGAAGCTCCAGGTTGCTGTGAGATGTTGAATCCATGGCAGTCGCAGTCACAGTCGATGGACATAACATGGCCATGTGTTCGTTCGCCTTCCCAGTTCTGAGAGGGCAGTGTATGGCGCAATGAGTTTGGCTGATAGTAAAGGGAGGTCCATGGCACCACGTGATGCTCTGAAGCTTTTTCAGAAGCCGCGCACTTGGGTGGCCATACACTACTAGGGTTGAAAAACCCTTTTCGCTTTTTGCAGGGGCTGCTGTCAAATTAGTTGGCTCTGTCTCCGAACACGCCTTCTTCTCCCCACTTATTATTCCTCATGCCCCATTTCTCTCCACTCACTCCATCATTCCCTTTCTTTCATTCTTCATTCTAAAATCTCTTGTTTTAATTCATGATCATGATGAAATCCTTAAAATTATACTATACACG
>QFDD01114699.1:0-18929 GCA_006871305.1 Vachellia collinsii
AGCTCGGTCTGTGCTTCAAGTGTGAGGAAAAATTCGGGCCAAACCACAAATGCAAGGCACGACGATTGCAGCTCTTAGTGGTAGAGGATGACGACGGTGCTGAGATTGGTGAGGAAGATTTTGAAGAGCTGGAGGAGGACAACAAAGATATCGCGTACGCTGGAATGCAATTGTCTCAAACCACGATGCATGGTATCTCGAGTTACAAAACCATGACAGTGAGAGGCGAGCTGCAGGGACAGCAGGTAGTAGTGTTGGTTGATAGCGGCGCTACCCACAATTTCATTTCTAAGACTGTGGTTGCGGAGCTGCAGTTACACATGCTCCCAACGTCAGACTACACGGTCTCGGTCGGAGATGGGCGCAAGATTTACTCCAGTGGCAAATGCCAGAATTTGGAGCTTAATATGCAAGGAGTGCAGGTGGTACAGACCTTCTACCCTTTTCCCTTGGCTAATGTCGACGTCGTCCTTGGCATGTCTTGGTTGCAGTCCCTAGGCGAAGTTCGGGTGAATTGGGGGCAGTTGTATATGAAGATAAAGAAGGGCAGAGACTGGGTGTGTTTGAAGGGGGACCCAACTCTCACTCAAATGCACTCTTCCTTTCGGGCTCTCAAACGAGCAATGAAGGGTGCTTATGAAGGCTATATGGTGGAGCTCCATTCAGTTGAACTACAGACTACGTCAGGCTCAGTGATGGTAGTGCAGGTTCCTCCAGACATTCAAAAGTTGCTCGCTGAATTTAACATGGTGTGTGAGGCAGCGACGGGGTTACCTCCTCGAAGGGCTAAGGATCATTCCATTGTGCTGAAGGAGGGTGCACAGGTTCCCAATGTGAGGCCCTATCGCTACTCCTATGCCCATAAAGCAGAAATTGAGAAATTGGTTAAGGAGATGATTACTGCCGGCATTGTCAGGCCTAGTAGCAGCCCATTTTCCAGCCCTGTACTCTTGGTGAAAAAAAAAGACGGTAGCTGGAGGTTTTGCGTCGATTACCGAGCCTTGAATAAAATCACCATACCCAATAAATACCCCATTCCAGCCATTGATGAGTTATTGGATGAGTTAGGAGGAGCTACTATATTCTCAAAGCTGGACCTCAAATCAGGGTACCATCAGATTCGGATCAAGCAAGGCGATGAGCACAAAACCGCTTTTCGCACCCACGACGGCCACTATGAATTTTTGGTTATGCCTTTCGGCCTCACTAATGCCCCCTCTACTTTTCAGTCCTTAATGAATGATATTTTTCGTGAATTCTTGCGCAAATTTGTCCTAGTATTCTTTGATGATATTTTGGTGTATAGCAGAAATGCAGCTACTCATCTGGAGCATTTAAGGAAGGTGTTGGAGGTGCTACAGCGATACCAACTGGTGATAAATTCCAAAAAGTGCAGTTTTGGCCAGCAGCAGTTGGAATATTTGGGGCACATCATCACAGCTGGTGGGGTGAAAGCTGACCCTACAAAAGTGGAAGCCATGGTGTCTTGGCCAGTGCCTAAGGATATTAAGAGTTTGAGAGGATTCTTGGGGCTCACCGGGTACTACCGCAAGTTCATCAGAGATTATGGGAAAATTGCAGCACCCCTCACTGCTCTGCTTAAGAAAAATGCTTTCAAGTGGGAGACCCAAGCCCAGGTGGCCTTTGACAAACTCAAATCTGCCATGGTATGTGCACCTGTGTTAGCCATGCCTAATTTTCAGCTACCATTTGAGGTGGAAGCTGACGCTTGTGGGGTCGGTGTAGGGGCTGTCCTCATGCAAGAAGGCAGACCCATCGCTTATTTCAGCTAGAAGTTGTCGGACAAGGCCTTGCAAAGCTCAGTTTATGAAAAGGAGTTGATGGCCATTGTCTTAGCTATCAAAAAATGGCAACATTATCTCTCAGCTCAACCATTCATCATAAAAACTGATCAAAAGGCCCTGAAATATTTATTGGAGCAGAAGGTTATGGCCCCTGACCAGAAGAAATGGGTTTCCAAACTCATGGGGTACAAATTTGAGATTCAGTATAAGCCGGGCAAGGAAAACAGGGCTGCTGATGCATTATCGCGTAGGGGGGCTGCTGACTTCGCTTTGAATGCCTTTTCCCTCTGGCAATATGAAGGTTTGGAAGAATTTGAAGCGGAAATTGCCAAGGATGATAAGTTGAGCGACTTGAGACACAAACTCATATCCGGACACGAGACCCCAGCAGGATATTCATTGAAACGTGGCTGCCTGACATATTATGACCGACTGGTTTTTCCCCGGGCTTCGCCCAAAACAGCTGCATTAATTCGAGAGTATCATAGCTCTCCTATGGGTGGCCACTCGGGCTATTTACGGACTTATAAGAGGCTGTCCGAGGTGGTTTTTTGGGAAGGCATGAGGAAAGATGTGCAGGACCAGGTGGCTAGATGTGAAGTTTGTCAAAAGAATAAATATGAAGCAGTTAGCCCAGCTGGGCTACTGCAGCCTCTACCCGTTCCGCAGCAGGTCTGGGAGGATATCAGCATGGACTTCATAGTGGGCCTTCCTAAAGCCCATAAATGTGATACTATTATGGTTGTGGTGGATCGCCTCACTAAGTATGCTCATTTTTTACCCTTGTCTCACCCATTTACCGCCAAGGAGGTTGCTGAGAAATTCACCCAGGAGGTTGTCCGATTACATGGATTTCCTAAATCCATTGTATCTGACCGGGATCGAGTGTTTATCAGTCAGTTCTGGAAGGCACTGTTTTCCTTATCAGGCACCACTTTGAAGTACAGCTCTGGCTATCATCCCCAGACCGATGGGCAAACAGAGGTGGTGAACCGTGGCTTGGAGACATATTTGAGATGCTTTGCAAGTGAAACTCCAAAACAGTGGGTAAGAATGCTGCCGTGGGCTGAATTTTGGTTCAACACTACTTATAATCGATCCTTGGAAGTCACCCCTTTCAAGGCCTTGTATGGCCGAGACCCTCCTACCATTTTTAAGTGGAACAATGATGCATCGATGGTAGAGGAGGTTAATGCCCAGCTGCAGGAACGCAATGAGGCCCTCCTCAAACTGAAGTTCCATCTTGAGCAAGCCCAAGCTAAAATGAAGGAGCAAGCCGACAAACGACGAAGGGACATTGAGTTTACTGTTGGGGACAGAGTTTACCTACGCATACACCCTTACAAGCTGAAGACTCTCTCCAAAAGGCACCATGAGAAGCTAGCACCCCGATTTTATGGTCCCTATGAGATTCTACAGCGCATTGGGGCCGTGGCATACAAGCTGAAACTCCCTGAATATGCCCGTGTTCACCCTGTTTTTTATGTCTCCCAGCTTAAAAAATCTCTGGCCGCCCCGGTGACAGCACAACAGTTACCAAGTTTCCTCTCCGAAGACTATGAGCTGCAAGTTCAACCTGAAGCTGTGAGAAGAGTAAGATCCATGACAGATGGCAGCAGACAAGTTTTAATCAAATGGAAGGACCTCCCTGACTGCGATGCCACTTGGGAAGAATTTACTATCATTGACACCCAGTTCCCAGACTTCCACCTTGAGGACAAGGTGAATCTTTTAGCAGGTGGCAATGATGGGCCCACGGAAACTCAGCCTAGGAAGACTCAGACTTATGAGAGGAAGCAGACATGTAAGTCAGGCCCAGAAAGGTCCAGGCCCAATGACACACAAGAAGGCAGTGAGGAGGCAGTTATCTAGGGTTGCGTGCCTTAGAGCAGAGGAGGAACAAGAACAGACTAGTGGCTAGGAGAGCTCCTGACCTCTCCAACGTTAGGAATAGTGCTGTTACATTGTTGTTATTTCCTGTTTTTCTCTTTTCTTGGACTGTAACCTGAACTTGCTGCGTGACAAGAAATACATCGGTTCCATCAGGTACATGAGCAGGACACACTACAAAGAGTGGGCATCGCTTAGAAGTGTAATTTTTATACCTCAAGTCTCTGAACGGCTTCTTGCCAAAAAGGAAGAATTAAGGATACAGAATCAGCGGTTAGAAACTAGAATGGAACAGCTACTATGGAGTTTCATTGATGTTCATCAATAACCAAAAAGATTCCGGTCTTCCCATGAGTTTGATCACTCAATCAATCGTATAAACAAGAACTTATTTGGTCCATCACAAAAAGATGCACCAGAAAGAAGTAACCTCATCAAAAAGCCTATACCTATATCAGTTGTACCTAAAAGGGATACTGACAACACTTATGGTCTTGCAATTTGCAGTGGAAGCATAGCTATGAAAGAGGTGAAGTCAGTAAATGAAGCAAACATAGATGTCGTTAAGAAGGAAGAGAATGAAATCGAGTCAGAAGAAATTTCTATCAAGTATGAGGGCATGAGTCTTGAACTGAATCAAGACTTCAAATCGGTGGCCAAAAATCACGCATCACACAGTCCTACTACACATCACCTTCCTGCCATCTGTGCAAGTGTGTGTGAGTGTGAATTACATCACTCATAAATATGCAATATTTTGCCAATGAAAAAAGGAGTTTTCTAGAAAAGAAATATGATACTGCTTTGCCTTATGTTGTAACGAATTTCCTTTCCCATAGTGTTGGGAACAGAAACATAATCCAAGGAAATACAAGAGCATAATAGGGTTACAACTTACATGTTGAGCAAATACCTTTTTAGATGGCAATGGGAGAACTAATAGGTGAAAGCAGGGGATGTTCTTGGAATAGGTGGCGAGTCAACATGAAATCAACAGAGTTTGCTGGAGGATCAGAGCATGTCAATGGTGATAGGTCTGAAAGGAATGAAGATGAGTGACTTTAGGAGAAGCATTGTAAGGAATTGGCAGAACTTCAGACATTTATATGAGTTAGCAATGCCAGAAGACAAGCACAAAGATGTCTCAAAGATTGTCATATTCGCAGAGGTGGAGTAGCATAGTGTCTGATGAGTAGCAACAGTACATTTTTGAGGGTGAATAAATCAGCATTCGATGGACTTGACACCACCTAGGGTTAGATCATGAACAAAACATATCCAATTAAAAATACAAGGAAGATGAAGATGAAGAGGCTCATCTGGAAACAGAAGGGGACTAGGAATTTGATTATAAAATATATCATCACTTACAAAAAATTAAACAAAATGCAGTAAGACTATCATCACTTAAAAAGAAATTAGCGGGATGTGTTATGACTATGAGTAGTAACTCTTATGCTCAATAACTTCATTTTTTGTGGTAAATTGAAGAATCCCTAGTGAAGAATTTTTTGAAAGGAGTAACATTGTTCCTTAAAATTATGAATACATAAGATAGATATAAAGAAGCCAAGTTGTTTATGACTTTAAGCAGAAAAGGATTGAATAAAGAAAAACCTTAAATTTTTTAAGAAATAGCCAAATGAATGAAAACAGTCACCAATAAAAGTGACAGTACACCAGAAAACCAGATTCTAGTTACTTCCAATCTGATTCCAAATTTTCAAATATGAAAACTATGCCGAATATACATGAGGACCTCTGCAGAGCCAGGTTTTGTTACTCTGCTACATGTTGGTGCCTTCTGCACTATCCTGACAACATACGGTCCTACTCATTACTTGGGCTTACTCAGCAGCTTTGAACAATCCTACTTATCAACTAATACAACCCAAACACCCCAAAGACACATAGAAATATATCATATAAATGACATAAAATATAGATATAAAATCATAATAGAAATATGATACAAAACAAACACATAAAAATGACAACTGTTCCGGAAAACATTTATCACAAACTATTAGAAATATGAGAAGAGACACAACATGAATCCATACACCAGAGACATCTAAATGAACAAGTTCAAAAGGAGACAAAGTAGGAAGGAAGGGACTATCTTCTGTTTGGAAAGGCTAGGTAAGGATGAGAAACTATAGATAAGATATGAAGGGAAAGAGACAACGGAAGTAGGAGGTGGAAGATAATACAGACTTTTGACACTAACGACCTATGCAAATCGTCCACCCTGTACTCCAATCTTGAACAAAGAAACACCAATCATAGATTTTTGGGAAATAATTAGTGAAAATTATCTTTTTTATTAATGGGAGAAGTTGAAATTATATCAGGAAGCAGATGACAGCAACAATGCAATTTAGCTCCAGAAAAGTAGCAGCACTAAAGCAAACATCTAAAGGAGGCAAAAGACTAGAGTCTGAACAAGCAAGGGGAAAAAAAAGAATTAACATTAAATGACAATATCAGACAACAAAGCAAAGACTATAAAAACGAAAAAAATACATGACAAAGAGATAATTAAGGTCTGATCACAATAACATAATAAGATATAAAAAATTGACTGAAAGGGATGAAATCACCAAGCAAACGACATGGGATTTCAGAAGGGAAAGCATGTCAAAACCAAGGGATCCCAACACTTGATCAACAAACAACAATGGTAATATAGCATATCCTTTACCCAGTAAAATAGATGCGCACGTCTAATTCTTGAATGCTTACTTGTCAATCAAATCATATGCTTCATCACTCATCTCCTCAGGTATCTTTGGCCACTGTATGTCTCTATTAATTATTTTGTCAAAAATTTCCTGCCGTACAAAGTCCATGAGAATTAGTTTTAAGCTATCCATCCACACACACATGTATATATATTCAAATAATAAAGTTACAAAATTTTAAAACCTCTTTAAGATCCAACAAATTAACATCAAGCATAAGTGACTTATGGTGGACAACAATCATTTCCCTGATTGAAAGGCTGTAAGAAAAATGAGTGACAATAGGTGGGGGAGGAAAACCTTGGTGCAACTACCTAGATGCAGAAGCCTACTAAGTGGTCGAACATTTTTTTTGCCAATCAAATCGTTGAAAATTATTACCTAGCTTTCCTGTTCTCTTTAGCATATTTTTAGGCAAAATAATCTGTTCCTATTCCTATATGGTTGTTGGGGTGAAAAAAAAAAAAATTCCTATACAGTTGTCATTTGAACGATGCTTTAACATTTGTGATCCATAAAAAGAGTAACACAAAATAAAATTTTACTTGAAAACAAAGAGTAAATAAAACGTTTTTATATCAGAAACACCTACATGTGGATGTTCTGCATTAAATGGTGGAATACCCACAAGGAGCTCATAAAGTATTATACCAACAGACCACCAATCTGCACTTGCACCTGCAAGAAGAGCATAAATAAGAATGTTATAAATTAAACATTAAACTCAAAAGAAGCAAAAATTTCAAATCACTGATCTAAATTATTTTATTTAATAATAGATGTACAACTTAAACAGCTGATAAAGCAAACCATGTCCCATGCCGAGAAGTATTTCAGGAGCCAAATAATCTGGGGTGCCAACAACTGACTGCTTTTTACGTTGTTCCACTTTTGAAGAATGATCTTTTTTTTGTTCGTCGTTTCCTTTGAGATCATCACTAGAAAATGAAGTTGACAAGTCATCCGTGCTGTTAATAAGACCAACCTTTGAGAGCCCAAAATCTGTCAACTGTCATGAAAGGGATTAGAATTTATATGAAACAACAATAATTATTTTCATTTGCGTAGTGCAATATATTGTATGATAATTAGTAGAGGTGAAAACGGATAAAAAAGAAATAATGGTAAGAGAAAGAGCAATAAAAAATTGAGGGGGAAAAGTCTGTAATGTAATTCCTCACTCTCAGCGTGTTATTGTTGAAGTTTCACACATTCAATTTGTGTTCACAGTCACTCAGTTCAACTACAAAGCAAAGCACAGTCATATTGTTACTAGGAAATGAACCACAAGATAGAATTTTGGAAGAGCTGAAATAATAGCATACTAAAACCTTACATCAATGATACCATCTTCAGAATCATGTAATAACATTCTTGCACGCTTCACATTTTTCTTGGGACAAAGAAGATAAAAAAATAGAGTTCCAATGTTTTTCAACAAGGAAAAAAAAGGAGGGGGTGGGGGGTGGGGCATTCATGCGATATATCACATGAAAAAGGAGCAAAAAAGGAAAAACAAATCTGGAATCACATTTCTAAAGAGGATCAGATATTTTGCTCAGTCATTGCCACCTAAAAAGCGGACACTAACCTCCAGGAGTGCATGAGGGACAAGAATGTGATTGGAAATCAGTTCGTTCTTGTAAACTATATGCTGTTTCATCCAAAATTTTACTCCGAAGGTACTACGTAAGTTTCACCAAAAGCAGTTATTTGGAGAAAAGGCTAATAAATGATGATTGCGAATGGGTTCACCAAGAGTTTGAGATGGAAGCAAAGTCCTAAATGGCAGCCAAATCATCAAAATGAAGAAATCCACACATTTTCAAGATTTTTTACAGGACACCGGAAGCCAATGGTAAGGTCCAAATTAAAAGAATGAAAACCTTTGTAAAGATTAAGATAGGAAATCCAAGAAAAAGAGCCTATCCAAGAAGCACTGTTAAGGCCACTTATTTTCAAACTGTTCTCCAAAAACAGCCACAGAAAAACAAAACTATATATTTGTTTCTGACTGCATTTAAATGATATAATGCGGACCTTGATGTGACCATCTTGGCCAATTAACAAGTTATCAGGCTTCAAATCTCTATGAATTACATGTAAGGAATGCAAATACTCCAATGCAAGCACCTGTTAAAAAATCACAAACACAAATGAAAGATGGAAAGATAATGAAAAAGAATGAAACGTAAATCATTGAGAACTGAGCTGAAATACAGATAAATAAATGCAAGATCAACAAATTATACAAAGACTAGAATGCTTACAACTTCTGCAATATATACACGTGCCATATCTTCATCTAAACAACCTAGATTTCTCAATAGAGAATAAAGGTCTCCGCCATTTAAAAATTCCATAACCAAATAAAGGTTTTCCCTACAAGTGAAAGAGTAGAAAAATCGAACCTGTTCATCATTGAATTACGTATATTAGATGATTATATCCATATGGATAACATTATCATATTTATAACGAATTGTAAGACTGCTTACCACAAAGGGATTTCGAACTGATATAAGGATGTCTCGCTCAGCCAAAATACTTTCCACTGCATTTTTACGGATCATATCAGCCTTTTTTAGAACCTACAAAAATATTGAAAATATTAACTATGTTTTAATCACCTTGGTAATTACTTTGGCAATAAGACTTACAATATGAAACCATAACCAATAAACAATGCTAGATGAAACAAAAAATACTTCAATTGTACAACATCATTATACACACATACTTTAAATTAAAATAAACGAAATTAGGTTCTCTAAGGATTAGCTAGATAAGTACTCCAACAAGTAACATGTGCTAACATATAATGATTGAATCTCTGGTGTGAACATTGCCACAAGACTAGCTAGAGGTTGCATAGAAGACCAGCCAATTTCAAATATGTGCAGCAAGGAGCAGTTAGCACTGCTACATAAGTTATTTGTAAATGAGCATCGGCCTGAAAATGTTGTTGGAGTTGGAATCATGGTTCAGTCAGGTAACACTCCACTACATGAATTTCCCAGGCCCCAGGGGAGAACTTGAGCGGTTGACTTTAGAGTCAATGTCCATATGACAAGTAATGCCTATAGCCTTTATCACTGTGTTCCTTGTTATAAAAATTTAGCAATGATGAATCCCGAGAACTCAGCTTACCTTACCTTACTTTAATTTAAAAAAATAGCAGTAAAATTTGCTAATGGCCCCAAGTAAAGGATGCTGGATTTTGGGACAGTGAAGTTGTCACAAATACTTTGATCATTAAAATGTCCAATTGATTCCTAAATTGGCTTGTAACTTACAGTCAAGAAATATTAGCCAAGAATCTTGACTCTATCACTGGCCTCTTCGTTGACTGTCAATTTTATGAGTTTGCCATCAAGAAGAAATTTGCATACGGTCAAAGAAATAAACCTTCAAGGCAATTTTTTTTTTGGTAAGAAACCATTTCTAACCTTTATGGCAAATAAATCTCCGGTTGCTCTTTTCCGGGCAAGGAAAACTCGTCCGAATGCACCTCGGCTAATTGGTTTTATTATTTCAAAGTCTTCAATGGAGGTTCGATCCCTAGAACTATGATGAATTGGGCTAGCACGAAGGCTTCGAATAGTATCATCTTCCACTGAACTCTCTTCATCAGCCAAACCATTAAATGAGTCTACATTTTCGTTGTCTATTTGATGACAAAGAGATAGATATTTTTCCCTGCAAAGGAAAGTTGCATATTAACATCTTATACATATCCACATTCATGCAAATTTTGATCAACAACAACACCGCCACGATAGAAACACTTGATCATTTACCCCAAAAAAGAAAAAAAAAATATTTGTTCGAAATCAAAAATATGACAGAGAAAAAGATAGAAATTAGAAACAGAAAAGCACACACTACAAAAAACAATACTCACGACAAAAGATTCTCTATGCGTCGCCCAAAAGTTTCGACGATAAGAGCATCGACCTTTCTGTCCTGAATGGTGAGATTAAGTTCTTCTACGCGACGGCTCACATAGTTGTAGTCATTCACATTTGCAACGGAACGAGCAATTTCCACTAGTTTGTTAATCTGTCATCACAAGATATATATTCAATGATGTGAAAGCATTAAGGAAAACTACAAAGAAAGATAATGGTTAAAGGCAAGTTGTAGTTTCGGGATTGGTGCATTAACATTTTTAAGTGATTTTGATACGTGGGAGGAGTTTCATGTGAAAGTGTTTTTTTATTTGATTTTTATCTAAATAGATTTAATTTGCAATAAAAACTATTTTCTCATCATTCATCATGTTTCTTTAAAAATTGAAAAATATACTACCTCATATCTTTAATATAAGAGTAGGTTGGTTTTTATTTAAAAGATTAAGAAAACTTAATATACCACTTAAAATTATTTATTTATATAATTAAATTATAAATCTGAAAAATTATTTTAAAAAAAATAATAAATATAAATATTTTAAAGTATTGTATTTAATTTTTTTTAATCTCCAAAAAAAAATTCAATTAGCTCTGATAAAAAGGAGATAGTATATTAATTTTTTTAAAAAAAATGTTGATAAAAAGCATAGTTATTTTCTAGCTTTAGAGTGATATCTGTAGTTAATGTTATTGTTGTTACAATTTGATCAAATTTTAGTTTTGACTTTCTTTCAAATTATTGGCTTACTTATAGTTTTTTAAAGATATGATAAGAGTTTAAGTACGGAGGTTAGAACTAAAACTCATTAAAAATATACAGATTAATTTTTAAGCTAAGACCATCTTTATGAAAATATGGACACCAAAATTCTATCAAATTATATGGAGTAACAATCATATCAACCCTAATGTATTTACATGATTGCTATCACAACTAGTTGTATCTTTTTGTGTATAACAGCCGGCATTGTTAAGGAATAAGAATGAAAACATGAGTGATTGATACATACTTTGATGCAGAATATTTGGTTTTATATATGCCAGCTAATGTTTTTGAGTATATTCTGTCCTCTAAATGCAATAAGCATTTTTTCTGGGTAGTTTTTCATGTGTCCAACACTCTAATTTTGTGTCTTGATGCTAGATGCAGAAAAAAAATAATTTTAAAATGCTAAACACATTTTAAAAGAATACTTCAGAGTGCTTGATGTACTAAACAAAACATTTTAGGTGTTTCTAAAAAAATACTACAGGGTATTGGATATAGCATAGAATATTTTAAACTGAGTGCTTTACCTGGAAATAACTCTCAAGTTCCAATATTGTTCTTCGACCACTTAATAACCTTTCAATCTGACTCGGTCTTGGGGTTAACAATGGTGATCTGGGTGTCAAGCTTCCAATCGAAGACATCTTTGAGCATTGATCATTATTATGTTTGAAATATGTTTCGCAAGACATTTTTGGCAAAAGGCTCAGATGATCATCCTCCTTAGTAAAAGCGTTGTTCTCATTATCTTCTTCAGGAACAGATTCAAGCATGTCTTCTGAGCCCCTACGAGACAAGCTAATATTAATGTTTCTGTCAAGGGATAGATCATTGAACTCATCATGCAAACTTGAAGTAGATACTCTCGCATTCTCATCAAAGCTTTCTCTTGAACCATCTGTGCTTCTTGGGGTGCTTTTAGGTGTGCTTCTTGGTGTCCATGATTCTATTATCTTCTCAATAGTTTCTGCAAATCGTTCCAGCCGCTCATTCACAGTAAGCCCTTTTAAATCACATCTATCAGCAATGGTACATATCTGAGAATGCTCCTCCACATATACAATCGGTATCTCAACCTCACAGATTCTGCAGATCATTGAGTTCTCATATGTTAGATTGTGGTGATCTCCCCAGAATCCCCAATGTAGCTTCTGGGCTCTCGAGGATAGTTCTGACTGTTCAGGATTTGATGAATCAGTATCCACGTTCTCCACATTGTCTTCTTTGACTTGAAGAACCTGATGAAGATCCTGTTCTTTTTCCTTATTCAATGGCGAATCTCCGGCAGAATTGTGACCGCCTTTGCACTTCTTCTCATCAATATGACTCGGAAACCTCTTCCAGGATGAAATCTTATAGCCTCTTCCAGTTGAACCACCACTTCTTGAAGTTTCAGTTGCAGTACTCATCATATGCTGATCAATTTTGACTTGATTTATCATCTCATTGTCTGGTTCTTTACCATGAGGCTTTGTTAGCTGATCATACTCCTCCTCATCAGCCATATCGTTTCGGCGAATACTGGATTTATGTTCTGCAGCATGGAAGATGTGATCTCTATAAATACCAAGATCGCTGAGTTGGTGAAGACCCATGTAATCTGGATCAAAGATATTCTCTTTGTTGAACTGCACGAGACGTGTGCATCGAGTGAGGATAAACAGAAGGCGAGTATGAGCTTGCTTGAGGATCCCGATGGGTAACTCTTGACGCCTGTCGTCCAAGTTCTGAACAATGGCTTCGCAGTTCATCCAGAACTCGCTGGGAGACATCATCGCACAGTGTTGGGCAATAACTAACAGATCCTCCAAGCTCTCTCTCCATTCAGGATGAGATTCGGAAGCTTTTTCCAGGAGTTCCACTAAATCTCCGGCAAAAGCACCTAAGTCTGAATCAACTTCCTCCTTTAGCTTTCCAAACTTGGTTCTGATTGCCACAGTGATCTCCTGATGAAGAATTCAAATTGGAACCAACAAGTGCCCAAGAAATCTAAGCTTTTTTTTTTTTTTTAATAAAATGATGTATTCCATGGTTATTGAGGAAAAAAAAATCTCAAACGTACACCAAGCAATTAATTAACTTCACTCATCGATCCCCACCTCTTGTTTAAAAGATGGAGTGAACGAAGATACAAAAGTTTACTTCCATCGTGTGAGAGAAGTTAGCTAAACAATCAACAATGCCAATCTCTTCTCTAAAAGCATATAAAACAAAGGAAATTTGGAAGCTATGGTTAAGAAATAAATATTAATTTATTATTTTAATATTTTCATTAGGAATTAAACATTAGTTATTTTAGTTTATGGATTAGATATATATCCTTTATGGATATCATATTATCCTTTAGGAATTAAATATATATCTTTTATATTTTAAGTTTATCTTTTTATCCTTTCAGTTGTACTCTGCTATTATAGATAGGCCTTTAGGGCAAATGAATAAAGTATTGAGTATTGAATTATTTTAGTTATATTTTCGGAGATTTTTCTGAACTAGCAAAGTGTGAATAGCGAGATTCTTGCCTTAACCTCTTATGGATTTATTTTCTGCATTGTTTTTCATTTTCCTTTTTGATCCTTTTCAAAACTGACAGACCAGGGCTTACAAAAAAGCTTGCCAATTTCTATGTAACACAACTCTAGTCTTAACACAACTTTTGTGATTAATATCACGATTCCTAAAAATTTCTAAGCTTTTCTAAATTACAAATTGACAAGTGCACCGGAAATTTCTAGATAAATAATTGTTTCAGATGCCCTACAATCACAAAAGTGATTGGATTTATGACAGAAGAAAAATAAAGTAAGAAATTAAGTCTTATGCTTATACACTCAGACAATACAACCTGCTCTAAAAAAACACTCCCATAATTTTACTTAGCACGACATAAAAAGTTACCTAAATATTTATTATAAAAGTTAGATAACTTATTTGACTATATTAAATGAGTTAGTTATATTAGTTATTAGTAATAAACATGAATTGATTTCTCTAAAATATTATATTTCATCTTTATTATCTATAGATGAAAGCCCTTCAATTCAATGCATACAATCAATAAAAACACTTTGTGAAAAAAAATATAAATTAAGATAATAAAATGAATTAAAGTTTTATATTTAAAATCAAATTTAAGTTTCCAATAGACAGTTGAGATGGCTGGAAAATAAATCCTTTGAAAGGTAGGAATAAAAAGTACCACCTCGATATGCCCCAATGCACGATTCTTCCAAAATGGGAAAGATTTGACTCCTTTCGAGTTGAGCTCATGAGAGTAGCTTTTGAAATCAATGGGTTTCTTCTTGCGTCCACTTGTGATACGAAGTATCGCTTGAACTCGCGGCGACTGCAATTCTTTGGCGAATGTGTCATCGCTACCCTGCACACACACACATAATGCAACTTGATCAGAAACCTGAGCTACCTAGTTACATTTCTCTAACTCAGCTAGAAAATTAATTGCGTTGAATAAATCCGAATTAATAATAAAAACACTGTATTAGTTATCATCATCACCTGCATGAGAGGAACAGCATGGGAAGGAGCTCTTGACCATTTACAATGAGTCCCATATATTCTCTTTCCTAAGAGTAGAAGAAGAAGAATAACACAAGTAAAAATATGCAGTTACAGTAATCAATCGTTTCAACTAGTGTTAGCTGCACTCTCAACTGCCCTTAAATTTGGGACTATTTAGAAATGTTTCTTCTTATTTCTTGCACTATTGTATTCTACATATATAATAGTAGTGTCATTGTAATATCTTATGAAAAACAATGGTTTGATTTTAAGATTTTTTTTAGGATGTGCACTCTTTAAAAGACATCCACTTTAGAGGGTTGAACTTTAAAAAATCACAAAAAAAATTGAAAATGAAATATTTTTTTAAGCATAAAACATAAAATGTGAAGGATCTAATTCTAAGAAACAATAAAAACGTTTGAAAAGTTGAGGAAAATTAGCAGACACCCCAAATCCTTATTTTTGCTTTGATTAATCTCATACCCAAATCCGTTGAAACTGCAATTTGATGACAGGTTTTGGAAAGAATCGATTTACCGTTAGTGCGATCCTCAGTTGCAACGGAATCCTTGCTCGGACTGGAAGACGCAGCGGACAAGGACGGAAACCGAAGAGGCGAAGAAGCGGAGCGAGTGCGAATGTGATTGAGACCTAAAGACGATGCGAGCAAAATCGAAGAAGCAGCATCTTCGATTCGCTCCTGTTCTAGTTTACGTAACGACGCCTCCTCCTCATTATTCCTTTGCTCGCGGGCTTCTTCTTCCTCTATGGTAGTGGTGGTCCACCAATTTGGAATCGGAGGACTTTTCTGGAGCTTGGCTCGGCCGGATGTTGCCGGCGACGATATCTTCGAAGTGGAATCGGTGCCGGTCGGGTTCGTTGGCGATGTGTCAGAGCGATGCGATGGCGGCAGCGAATTGCTCGACATCGATCATGAGTTTGGAGGTGGTTCTTCGTGGCATTGTGCAGATCAGTATGTGTGAGAGAGAGATGGAGAGAGAGAGAGAGCGAGGGAGAGAGTGGTGAGGTTTTCGCGGGAAGAAGAGCGGGTCTAGATCCTAACGGTGGAAGGGTTCGTAGTTGAAATCAAACCAAAAAATAATAATTAATTAAATTTTGATATAAAATTTATTCTTAGAAGAAGATAAGTCTTCATGAAATTTGATTTTAATGAGCTTAAAAAGGAAAGTTAGTTATATTCCAATATTTTGGGCAATCCCGAGTATCACATTATCCTTTTTTTTTTTTTTGAGCAAACCAAAGTAACAACCACGTTCAGTTGACAGAGGAGTTGATATTTTGTTTGCTTAGATTATGGGAAAAGCTATTTTTCTAATATGACTAGCTATAATTTTATAAAATTAAATTCAGATAAGATGAAATAAAACTCATTTCACATATTTATTTTGTATACCGTTGATCATGTTGTAAAAGTAGTTTCTACCATTAATCCAATAAATTTATAAAAGCTAGATGATTAATTTGAGTATAGGGTTAAACAATATTTAGTCCCCAAGTTTTCACTCATTTGGATTTTAGTCACTTATATTTAAAAGCAGTTGTTTTAGTCTATCAAAGGGATAAAATTATACATGTTTTTATTAGATTATAAAAACCAATGTTTTAAAAGAAATGAAGTTTGATAAACTAAAACTAATAGTTTCAAATAAGAGACCAAAATCAAAATGAGAGTGAACTTAACCTACAAAAAATTCATTAACACTTAATCATATTTAAGAAGTTTTATTTAGTTATTTGTAACAAATATATGTTAATTTTTTCTAAAATAACATCTTTCATCATGACTACTTTATGATGGAAATATCTTAATATGTGCTATCAATAAGATATTTTGGGGAAAACACTGTAAATTTGAGGGACAAAATGGATTAGAATCTTGTATTATGAAACATATTTAATCCAATTAGCTTTTATATTATAGTTAAATGATAAAAATGATTGGCAAAAAAGAAATGACAAAAATGATCTGAAAATTTTCTAAAAAAATGTCTAAGAAGTTTTCAAGAGGATAATTCTTCCTGAAAAGTTATAAAAATGGGAAAATTTTGTCGTGAAAGTTTAAAAAATAGGGCAACGCCACCCATTCATTAAGAACTACCACAGTTACTTTGTTTCTAATTATAAGAAACATTTAAAGTTTGTTTAAAATTTTTCTTGTGAATTCTCATTTTTCCCTCATTTAATTCCTCCTTTTAATTTCAATGCATTCATCTTCGCATCCCCAACTATTGATTTTTCTATTACCTCTTTTATTCTATCTCTCCCCGTAAATAAGGGTATTTTTAAGATAAATGTTACAATTTTTACATATTAATTGATATCAACCAACTTTTTAATCTATTCTTATTTTTAGTATTAATCCCGCTTTAGAAAGATTTATTTTGTCTTAAAACATCCGTTTGTTTTCAAATTATAAGTTACGAGTACATTTTCGGAAGATTTTCTGTCGTTAAACATAAGTTATGTTGCAAAATATTTAACGTTATCTTCAAAAAAAAAAATCCCTAAAAATGCTTTATATTATTGAACCCAACTTTGACTCTCCATAAAGGCACTGTTTGGTAGAGCTACCATAAATTGAACTAAAATACTTAAATTTGACAGTTTGATAGTTAAATCATAGTAAAAAAATTATTATCAACTGTGTTTGGTTGGGTTTATTAGTTACTAGTTAAGAATATAGGGGTTTAGAGTAGGGTTGACCCATAAATTTGAAGAGTCCGTACTTCATATTTGCAAAATATGTTTTAAAAAAAATTCTTCATCACAGTTCTAAACAATTCATATCAAGTTTTTAACAATATGGACTTTTATTTATTATAATGTTATTACAATTGTATATAACATTAAATACCTACCAATTCATAATTTGATCTAACAGGTGATATGTGGAGAGAAGATGTACGTATAGAATCTTTTCTTCCTTTTCCCCCTTTTTTTGTTGCAAAAAAGTTTTGGTGATCAATTAGGTCCCAGGACTCACCGGAGCTATAGTATTACCTCCAAGCTTAGAGAACACTATCACATCATACTTACATGTTACCCTCAAGCACCAATAATGCGATTTGAACTCACAATTGTAAGGAGATGATGGGGAAAAGTGGTTCGAAGTAATTCTCACAGCACAAAAAAAATATCAAGATATCAAAAGTTGAAGCGGTACATGTAAACATTACAAGAGTTAGCCATGCCCATCATTCGCAGATACAAAAATTACTACATATTGAAACATTACAGAAACTAAATTTGACTGATCAGCCGTACACACAGTATCTTCGTTTCACCTAGAAACAATATTGCTTACACCGCAGCCAGCCAAGAACATACAACCACAAAAATGATGTGTGTGTGTGTGTGTGTGTGTGTATTCTAAGTGTAAGTTACCGGGCGATTGGAGAAAATGAAAAGAATGAAGATACAAAGAAGTATAACGAGAGGAATAAGGTGAATGGAATTTTCTGCATTACGATGATGAGGAACGATTTTCTTCTTGGCAAGATCATCAGATGAAGGAGAGGGAGAAGGACGATTATAATATATTGGCAACAAATCCTTGGAAGAAGAATTTGCCATTCTCAGAGTTGCTGCTGCTTCTGGAGATGATGATGACAATAAGTTCAGCAACAACTCTTGATCTGATCCTCTAGAGGAGATGCTCGATGATCTCTGCATATTGAAGTTATGATAAAATACTGGTGTTTCAGCAAAATGATAATGATTATATATATACACGACGAAGAGACTATATATATATATGACAATATTGGCTGAGGAATTAAGTGCATATATATGTTGTAGAAAAAGGGCATTATGGATTGCTTAAAGATTACAAATGCAGCTGTAGAAGAGAAGGGAAGCTTGTAGAGTAAATAAAGGGAATGCATGTGGAAAAGCACATGCATGAGATATCTAGGGCAGAATATTCGCAAGAGTTTGTTTGCTCCAAAAGTATTAAAATGCAATAATGTTGCCCTTAAATGTTACTAGTCATGCTAGTTTTTAATTGGATGGGATGACACTTTAATTGGATGGGATGACACTGCTGTATTTTGAAACTTTTAGTTTACTATTACAATTGAATGAAAACTTTTAGAAACAAATTTGTATATTTACCAATTAAGTGTACGTTCTTTTTCTTTTGGTTTTATAAAGAATGCTTGAACATTTGGCAAATCCTCTCATTTGCCTAGAGATCGATTTCTCTTTTGTACCAAGTCTTTTAGTTCTTTTATCATGGAGATGGAGTTTTTTTTTTTTTTTTTTT
>QFDD01114700.1:0-20713 GCA_006871305.1 Vachellia collinsii
TTTTTTTTTCTGCTTTTTGGGTCAAATCAAGCAAAGAAATGTAGATCCATAAGCTCCAATCATCATTCTTGTCCCCTGACCCTAATCATGACTGAATCTGCCCTTACAAGCTTAGCAATTGTGATCTGTCGTGTGGTTTATGTATTTAAGTATTAGGACATAAATTTGTTTTAATATGTTTCGGTATTACCAGTGCACATAAAATGTTTCAATTAAATTCAGGTGACATATTAATTTTAAATTCAAATATATACATTTACCAAATTTTTAATTAGGCTAAAATGCTTCATTAGGGGGTTCATAAATGTTGTTAAAAGATGAGAATGTCCTTACGTTGTGAAAAGAAAATGAAGGTAGATGTAGAACTGATTTCTTGTGAAAAGAAAATGAAGGTAGATGTAGAACTGATTTCTTTTGAATTTGATTGCAATTTTTTAGAGCATTAAGTAAATACTTTGTCCTTTTTTTTTTTTTAGCAAATTGATGATTGTTCCATATAATCTCAAAGAAAAATAAAGGTCATAAATTGTCTGAAACAATGCAATGTGCCCTTATTTTAACAAAAACCCTATAATAAAAAGAAAGGTTAAAATATTTTGAAAATATTTTTTTGGGTTAATGTTCACTCAATACTTTTTAAAATATTTTTTTTTTTGGAAAATTAGAGTGAAGGATTTGGAATAAATAATATTTATTGAGAAGAATTATAAAAATTGTAATTATTTAGAAGGACCATAAATAAAAATATAAAATTCTAAATTCTAAATTGCCTGTAACAAAAATTTCTACATTTCCTCCTACATCTCTCTCACGTTATACTTTTAAAACTAAGAAAATTTTAAGCTTCACTTAATTGAATAAAATTATTCTTGTTTTTACCCCTTGCATAGATATCTCAGGAAAAAATTACACATTGTCTAGTTTTGTCAAAACCATACTTTTTGAAATAAACCCAAACTTTGAAAAAATAAAAATTATATTATTTTAATAAAATAAATATCATTTATAAATTATTAAAGAGGTTAAAGAAGAGTTATTCAAGTCTAGAAAATAAAAATATAATGTATACAATTTAATTAACTCAAAGAAAGTTCATATGATTTATTTTTATTTTAGAAGAAATTTATGAGTTAAAAAATGAATTTAAAATTTAAAAAATTAAAAAATCCTAGTAATCTATTATATTATGAAAAGATATGAAATGAATTTAGTTTCTTATTTGTATGAATATTTTAATTGAAATTAATGGTGATAATATAAATTATGCAATTTGTTGTTATATTGATTGATCAAATGATATAGGCTAAAGTATACATTAGTCTTTTAAGTTTACATTAAGTTTCAATTTGATCCTTTAATTAAAAAGTGTAATTTGAGTCCTGTTAACCTCTGGGATCACATGTCATTTTAGTGCATTTTCCTTATGTTTTTATGCATTTTTGGTACTATTATACATGATTTGAACATTCAAAGTTAGGAAATGCACATGAAGTTTGTTATTGCTCATTATTGCTTAATTGTGCATATTTTGGCTCTTATCCTTACTCATTACGAGCTTATAGATTTTATTATATTGCGAGGTATATTTTGGTAGAAGAAGGATTTAGAGACCAAAGCTGTTCAAAATCACATTTGGAAAATCAAAGAGGAAGAAATGGAGGTCAACTTATGG
The DNA here is from genome assembly GCA_006871305.1 of Vachellia collinsii. Classification (NCBI taxonomy): domain Eukaryota; kingdom Viridiplantae; phylum Streptophyta; class Magnoliopsida; order Fabales; family Fabaceae; genus Vachellia; species Vachellia collinsii. The sequence goes on from QFDD01114700.1 coordinate 1,673, forward strand.
GTAGAATGCATTAATTTGATGTGAAGAACTTATTTTCCAGAGGCAAAATGAGCTGCGGCGCACTTATCTTGGCTACGGCGAGCTTGAGACCCGAGAGGAACTCAGCTGCAGCTCAAAACAGTTCGGCCGCGGCCCAGTTTTGACAGCAAAACGCACAGTATCAGTAATGAGCCAGAAATCGGATTTTTTAGGTTTTTAAGGAAAGGACCCGATGAAACCCGACATTCTGCACTTCTTGGGAGCATTTTGGAGCTTGGGTCTGCTAGGGTTTGGGTTTTGAAGAGCTTGGAGCAAGAGATTGAGCTTTGGAAGAGATTTTGATCCTCCTTCTCTTGGTTTTCTCCTTCCTTTCCCTTTCCTCTCTTGTAATTTGTTTTGGGCTATGATTCTCCTTGTGATTTGTAGCTTGTGGCTGAATATGAGTAGCTAGACTTTTCATTCTAGGATTATTTTGAACCCTTGTATGGATTAACTCTTAAATACTCCTCTCATTTTGTGATTGATGATATATATGTGTTCATTTTACTCTTTGCTTAGTGCTTCTAAATGTTTGATCACCATTTAGATGTTGGGTTTACTTGATTGATGCTTGAGAGGGCTAGGTTGAGTATAGAACTTGAGTAAAATGGTGTAGGAACTTGAAATTTGCATGATGAATGGATGGTTTTGTTGGCAAGATAGAGATATACTTGTCAACCTTGCATAGTCACACTAGGATTGGAGCTTGAAAATTGGGTTTTATTAATTGTAACAAGAGATTGAGCAATTAATGCAATCAAACACTTGTTTTTGACTTGAGAGAGCTTTTACAAGTACTCTTTGAATCCTAGACTAGCACATTTTTCATTGAAAGCATATTTGAGAGGAGGTTAATTGAATGTTATGAAATACAAGGGGGATGAATAATCCTAGGTCTCATCTTATCCTTGAAGTCCATGAATCACTTGTTTATATTTTTTTATGTTTAGAAATAGTTTTCATCCACTCTTGATATTTGTATCACTCAAATTAGGCGAAAGTGTGATAATCATTGCTTAACCGGGTTTTGGAACCAAATCCTCGTGGGAACGATACTCTACTTATCACTTTATTACTTGGCGCGACCCGTGCACTTGCGGTGCGAACAAGTCCCTTACCATTAACACTGTTGATTTTATCTAACGGAAAATATTAATTCAATCACTATTCTGCAATTAAATGATGTTAAAATGTATTTAAATATTGATTATTTAATATACTTATTTTTATATTTGAAAATTTAACCATATTTTATTAGCATTTAGTTGCAAAATAACCATATAAATTTACTGAGTCACCATTTTTCGTTAAATAAAACTAACGGTGTTAATAGTAAATGACTAAAAGTGTACCTTTAAACTTAAATGACTAAACTGAAATTTAAGGTAAATTTAAATGATTAAACGTATACTTTAGCCAATGATAAATTAATTATATGAATATAGAATTTAGTGAAAAAAGTTTGAAAGAAAGACAGGATCATGTCAATATGAATTGTGGTTAATTTTAATTTTAATTAGTTTTTTAGTTCTAAATGTTGTAAATAATGTAAGAAATTCAATTGTGAGCAATTTAATAATTTTAAATTTATATTTTCATGTTTGATCTTTTTAAGTAATTTTAATGATCCCTTAAACATTATTTTGTCTTGGTTCTTTATGTTTCCTATTTTTTTTAGATGCATTCATTAACTTGGAGATGGTTCTACTTCAAGTACACCAAACTCATCATCAACAAATGTAACAACAATAAATTTTTCTATCAAATCAAGTGAGTTAATCTACACGATCACTCTCAGTTATTGAAAAATTGAAAAAAAAAATTAAAAAAAAAATCTTGCTAGGAATATTGAAGCTAGAGATGGGATGGGACAATCTTTGTCTCACCGCCTCTTATATCCCAGCCAGTGCCTCGATGAACAAGAGCATAATTAGGATTTGGTTTTAGTCCAAAATCAAATCGGTCTAAATCTACAAAATCTTATAATGAAGCTCCATGGCAGAAGTAGATCTTTGTTGAGAGTTTAATTTGGTTCTTCAGAACTCGACATTGATCTCATCACCCTAAGTATGGCCTTCGATTTCTTCACTTCATTTTCTCTCAACCATGCATTCAATCTCACCGTGTCATTTTCTCTCTACCATGTCTTCAATCTTGCTGCTTCCTTTGCTCTCAACCACGTCGTTGAGCTCAGATTGGGTCTAGCGTTTTCAACAGAAGCGGGAGCGGGGTGCTTGATTCGATGATGGGCAAAGGATTAGTGAAGATGAGGAAGAAGTTAAGCTATCGTTATACTTGATTCACTGCCATCATTGGCGGAGGATGCCGCCTCCATCACCGTCGTTGTTGTCGTAGTTGAACAATATATTGAATTGTATTTTTGTAAATAAACTGTGTATTGTATCTAGAATATATTGAATAGTGATAGGTGTCATTAAGCCATTGTATCCCTGTTTATTATATAAGGCAATGCACACATCCAGAGGTACTATTTAAGGAGCCTCATTATTATATTGTTATTCTTTCTTTCTTGGTATTAGAGCAACTGCCAACAATGGCCTCAAATCCAAGGAATTCATCTAAGGACCTAACCCTTGACCTCACCCTTACCTCAGAACACGTAGCCGTCCCCACCGCACACGTCACCTCAGCCCCTTCAACCTTGACCTCCCTTAGATCGACCCCACCTGTAAGCGACCCATCCTCCTCTACTTTTCTTCATGTCTCGATTTTTCCTTACTTCTTTTCTCCTTTGTCATATTTATTTTCGTCGACGACCTTTGCTCCTTCTCATCCTTCACCTACACTCCCCATCAACTACTTCCTCATTTCTCACACCCACACCCCAGTCCTTACCCAAACTCCAATCCTTACCCAAACTCATTGCCATACACTTGTGTTCCCCCAGCCCACCCGATTCCTCAGACCTATTCCCAAGCCCAAACTGTGGCATCCCGACCTATTTCGCTGCTGAGCTCCTTGAATCAAGCAAACTCCGTCAAGTTGGATGGAGCAAATTTCATCACCTAGGAATCTATTATTCTTCCCATTGTTTGCAATCACCGGCTAGAAGGGTACCTTTTAGGTACTATTGATGTCCCTCTTGAGCACGTCCTGGATGCAGCCGAGGACGTTCACCCCAATCTGGTTTTTTAAGATTGGCATGCCACTGATCAAATCTTGTTGGGTTGGCTACTCAGCTCCATGACTGTTGAAATAGCCTTGCAGCTAACTCATTGTATGTCTGCATCTCAACTTTGGAAAGTTCTGAAAGAATATTTCGGTGCCAACACCAAATCTCGTGTGACACTCTTGAAAGGAGAATTTCAGAGCATTAAGAAAGGTTCTTTGAAGATGCAAGAATACCTTAGCAAAGTTAAAAATATTTCTGATGATTTAACTCTTGCGGGCTGTCCATTAGCAGCTTTTGATCTTATTACATAGATCCTTACTGGTCTTGATGCTGAGTATAACCCCATTGTTGTCATGTTGTCTGATAAGGAGAACCTTAGTTGGGCCAATCTCCAATCAAAACTCGTCACTTATGAGGCTCCTCTAGAATAGCTGCAATCTTCCACTCAACAGCATGTCTGACATGCCTTTGCAAATCTTTCGGTTTAGCAGAGTTTTTAGCCTAGACAAAGCTCTTGGCATCCCAGAGGGGGACGCCGAGGAAGAGGTAGAGGAGGCCATGGCTTCACTAGTTGGAGATCATAAAAATTTACCACCTCTACAAGAGACATGGGCATAAAGTCAAGGATTGTTACCATCAATATGAAACTACTCTAGGCCAACCCATTCTGAGGATGCTTCTGCGTATGTTGCTACACTTGAGATAGTTGGTGACCCTGCATGGTATCTCGACACTGGAGCAACTCATCATGTGATGACCAACAATTTTGAGGTTGTGAACAAAGCACCCTCTTCTGGTACCACTTCTCTTTTCATTGGTGATGTTAATCCTCTTGTTGTTGAATGGACTGGGCATTCTAGCTTGACTTGTGATGATTCACGTAAGAGATTGAAAATGAAAAATGTTTTGGTTGTCCCAAAAATTACTAAGAACTTGATCAGTAGCTATAGATTGACCCGAGATAACTCCAATATATTTGTTGAGATTCACTCACATGGTTGTTTTGTGAAGGACAAAAAGTACCATATAACTCTTCTTCATGGAGCTGCAACTAAGGGCACAACACAAGGTCTATATAGGATCACTAATGAAGTAGTACCTGTGAAGAATATTGCTAATGCACATTTTGTTTTTGCTAAAAGTCAATCTGACTTAAAGAAAAGATGTCAATCAAATGTTATTATTTCTATAGTAGAATCCTGACGCAGGAGATTAGGACATACAAACTTTTCTGTTCTGCAGAAGGTTCTAAATGGCTGTAATGTTCAGTTCAAATCTAATGAAGTATTTACTTTCTGTGATTCTTGTCAACTTGGAAAGTCTCACAAACTTCCCTTCTAAAAATCACTGTCTCATGCTACTCATTCATTAGAGTTAATACACACAGACCTATAGTTAAATCAACTGCTGGTCACAAATACTATATTAGCTTCCTTGATGATTGCACTTGGTTCACTTGGATTTATCCTCTTAAGACAAAGGATGAAGCCCTCTCTACTTGTCCATTTTAAATCCATGATTGAAAATCAGACAAATAGAAAAATCAAGACCTTTAAGTGATTGGGATGGCGAGTTTAGATCTTTTTCAACCTTTCTGAATGAACATGGGATCTTGTTTCATCATCCTTGTCCTCACTTCTCCCCAAAATGGTAGAGTGGAGAGGAAACACCATCATATAGTAGAGATGGGACTAACGCTCCTAGCCCAGGCAAATGTGCCCTTGCATTACTGGTGGGAAGCTTTCTCCACTACAGTCCATTTGATTAATCGTATGCTTACTTCCATTTTGAATGATAGATCATCATTTGAGTGTTTTTTTTAAAAGAAACCAGATTATGAAGCTCTTAAATTTTTTTGGATGTGCTTGCTTTCCTTGTCTCCGACCATACAACAAGTGCGCATTTATGGGATATAGTGGCTCACACAAAGGGTACAAGTGTCTCAGCTCAACTAGGCGAGTCTACATATCTCGCCATGTTACCTTTAACGAGGAAGACTTTCCATTCAACTATGGGTTCTTGTCTTCATATCCATTGTAGAGATAAGACATAATTGATATTGCTGTGAATAACACTTATTATAAATCATTTGCTGACCTATCTCTTGATTTGTTGCAGAATACAGTTGACACCACTGGAACACCTCCCACAGAAACTCTCTCGGCCCATTTTCACCGAAATCAATCAGCTACACTATCCTCCTCATCCACCAATTTTGCCTCTGCTCCAAATACCTCATGTCAGTCTCTCACCACAGACCCTTCTATACCTACACCCACACTTTTGATTGACACCTTTCATCCATTTACTTCACCTTTGCCCAAGCTGACCTCACCAGCCATCTCTATCGAAATGTCCACCTCATTATCATCTCCCATAGTTCCCACTTCACCAGCAAACATTTCCTCACTTGCCCAACACAGTGATCTAACATCTTCCAACCCAATTCAAGCCTCAACTCTTCCCACTCCTTCTCTCATCACCACCAATAGCCACCCCATGCAGACCCGTAGCAAGAAAGGCATATTCAAGCCTAAATTACCGTACATAGGGCTTACGCACTCCTCTGGTATAGCTATTCATGTTCCTACAACATCTAAAGAGGCATTACAATCCCCTTTGTGGAAGCAAGCTATTATCGAAGAACTTAGTGTACTGCACAGGAACGCCACTTGGACTCTTGTACCACGGCCACAACAATAGAGTGTAGTGGGAAACAAATGGGTTTTCAAACCAAAATTTCATGTTGGAAGTCTTGCCAAAAGGAAAGTGAGATTAGTTGTAAAGAGGTTTCAACAAATAGAAGGTATTGACTTCTGTGAAACTTTTTCTCCTGTTATTAAGTCATCCACCATTCAAATTATTTTGACTATTGCTGTTTCCTTCAATTGGGATATCAAACAGTTAGGTATAAATAATGCTTTCCTTAGTGGTTATCTTGCTAAGCCTGTATACATAGAACAACCAGAAGGTTTTGTTGATCTATACAAACCTCATTATGTGTGCAAGCTATCTAAGGCCTTATATGGCTTAAAGCAAGCTCCAAGAGCATGGTTCGATTGTCTTAAGGCTGTATTACTACAATGGAGATTCAAAAATTCAAAAAGTGATGTCTCTCTCTTTAATCTTTATATACTGTGATAGTACTCAAATCTTGATGATACTAATTTATGTGGATGACATCTTAGTCACAGGGAACAATACTCATAGTCTGAACAGATTTACTACCAAGTTGAACAATATTTTCAGCTTGAAAGATATTGGGTCTCTCCACTATTTTCTTGGTCTTGAAGCACACAGGGATCAATCTAGTTTATATCTTTCTCAAGGTAAATATATTCTTAATTTACTAGACCGATTTAAGATGAGAAATGCTTCCCCGTGTAACACACCAATGGTAGCTCACAAATCATTGTCCTTACGTTCTGTCTTATCCATCTGAATATAGAAGCGCTGCTAGAGTGCTGCAATATTTGTGTAATACTTATCTTGATATTAGTTTTAGTGTTGGAAAGTTGAGCTAGTTTCTTTCTCAACCTACAACTAACCATTGGAAAGCAGTAAAAAGAGTTCTAAGGTATCTTAAAGGTACTATTCACTCAAGTTTTCACGTTAAACCATCACATTTCCTCGATTTAGTAGCCCACTCAAACGCTGATTGGGCTTCTTGCCTAGATGACAGACGACTAGTTGGTGCCTACTATGTTTATCTTGGAGACTCCCTTGTGACTTGGTCATCCAAGAAGCAAAAGGTAGTGGCAAGATCAAGCTCTGAATCGGAGTATAGGTCTCTTGCTAACACTGCAATCGAATTGTGCTAGATAAAATCCCTAATGTCTGAGTTGAATTTGAGAATGAAGAGTGAACCAACAATATGGTGTGACAATACTAGTGCGGCAGCATTAGCCTCCAACCCGGTGCATCACTCCAAGACCAAGCATATTGAAATTGACACTCACTTCATATGAGATCAAGTGCTGTCATATGCCTTAACAGTCAGATATATCCCAACAGAGCATCAAATTTTATATTACTTGACTAAACCACTGCATCATGCTAGGTTCTGGTACCTGAGAGATAAACTTGGGATTGCAACTTCACCTTCAAATAACCTCAATAGAGGCCAACCAGAAAATAGAACAACGAGCAGTAACAAGAAGGTTCAAAGTAATAGAGGGAGTTGAAGAATATATTGAATTGTATTTTTGTAAATGAACTATGTATTGTATCTAGAATATTCGGAGTAGTGATAGGTGTCATTGAGCCATTGTATTCCTGTTTATTATATAAGGCAATGCACACATCCAGAGGTACTATTCAAGGAGCCTCATTATTATATTGTTATTCTTTCTTTCTATCTTCGTCTAGGAAGAAAATATGGAGATTGAGGGATGGAGGGACAAGTTCAGAGAGAGAAGCAAGAAAGAGATAAAGTAGGGACAGTAGAATGGAAGTGAGGCTTGGCAAGCGGAATTGAAGTGGGAGTTGAAAAAAATTGGACTATTTGGTAAGAGACAGCCCAATTCTTAGAGAACCCACTTTCATCAAATTTGCTGGAATTGGGTTCCATAAGCTATCCCATGGGACTGGTTTGTGTTTCATGGAAGTGAGATATTCTTCCTATTATACCTTTCAATATTTTATCAATTTACAACTTTACCCATCCTTTCTCTCTCATCTCCCTGTAACCCAAGCTTCTTGTTCTGACAATTTTGACAACATCCCTCTTTGGCGTAAGGACGATGACGACACCATGGTAGAGGCAAGGATGGCAATGGTGGCAAGGATGACAATGACAAATCTGGCATAAGATTCATGCTTTAGCTACTTTAAGATCACAAATCTGGTGTTTGACAGTGGCAACATGAAAGCTTCGATTCGACGCACGACGGTGGCAAGGATGACAATGCTACTGACGCACGATGCAAGCTTTGATCCATTCACCTTCCTCATCCTCCATTCACCTTCTCTCGAGTTTGGTTTGACACTTTCGAATCATGGCAAGGCTGCAAGAAGAAGATAATTTATGTTAAATATGTTGGTAAATGGTGATTATCTGCGAAATTTCTTGTTTGAATCCAATGTTAAAGGTTGAAATGCACTTCGTGCTAGTGGTGAGCATGGTGGCCGGAGGTTTGGTAATGGAAGTGTTGGTCGGAGCTGTATGTGAGAACGAAGGAGGAGAGATATTTTTTTAATTTTTGATAGGGATATTTTGGTAAATTATTAATATAAATACGTATAAGATTAAAAAAAATATCATGATTCCATATGCATACCAAACAAACTTTTAAACCCTATTTCTACCTCAAGTTCCAATTCCATAAAAACTCTTCCATGCACCAAACGGAGCATAAAAGAAATTTATAAACTTAAGTGCCTTTTATTTTATTCAATAATGTGGGGCCCACCATAAATGCTAAAGGCAATCTAATGGTACTAACGATTTTGTTATTTTTGCTCCAATTTTCAAAATTTTCGGTATTTTTCCATTAAAAAAACGTTTATGATGTTAGGTGTATTTTTGGTATAATTTCATGTGTATATTTACATTATATATGTTTTCATTACTAAAATAATATAATATGAGTTATGAAAATAAAGTTTATAAAATTTATTTTATTTTAATTTCAAGTTCATCAATTGATAAGTTGATTTTGGTTAATCTCAACTGTAGCAGCCCTAATGTTATGCTTTCTATTTCTTGCTGTGGTCTTGTTTATAGAATAGAGAGAAAAGAAATTTTTTAGTTCTATTTATAAGTTACATTATAATTTTATTTTTTATTTATTATTATGTTGACTTTATTTTCATTGGGTATAACATATATTAAAAAGGGATAAAAGTAAAAAATTGTTGAATTTTGAAATATAGTGACATCTAAATTATTTTATGTGTGTGAAACATATTAAAAGTAACTTATAAATGAACAAAATAGCAGTTCATATTTGTCATTTGAGTTCAACCTAGCTTTATTTTTGTTATCTTGCAATGTTCAACGTAAATGGAAAACCTAAAAGTTCATTCACTAGAAAATATATATTAATTTGAACATAATTATGAAGATTGTGATTTCTTGCCATTTTAATAGCTAACATGGATGGTATGATTCTTGAGAGTAATTACGGGTTCAAAAGATTTGAGTTAATAGAAACTTTGTTTCATAAAATTTTAAATTTATCTTTATTTTAATTTTAAGAGAAAGATTTTGATCATGTAAAGCTTAAGGTACAGTTTTTACAATAAAGTTTTTCGGTAAGAGTTTTGATACAATTACATTTTAAATAGTGTAAAAGTAGATACAATCTTTTATAATAGAATGGTTGGTTCCACGTAAGAAAGATAATAGGGTTGAAAAGAAAAATGGTGGGTTACACATAAGAAAAATATGGACGTTTAACTAAATTTAATGCAAATTCTTAAAATTATTCCATTTTTAAAAGATTGTGTCCACGTTTACAATTTTTGAAGCTTAATTTTGTTAAACACATGTGTCGAAAACTTCATTACTAAAATTGAACTTTAACTCATTCTTTAAATTTTATTATATTTAAAATATTAATTTTTATAATTTAAAAAAAATTAAATTAAATTTACCATTCAAGGGATCAAAATTTATGGTGTAAAACTTAAGAGATAAAAAGATAAAATAAGGTAAACTTAAGCATAAAGAACATTGGGTTTATTGGGAAAGATTTCAAAAATAGTAACCCTTAAAAAGTAGAGCACATTTCATTTGATGTGGCGCCTTTAGCTTCACTCAGAGGAATGCCAAGCGTGGGGCCTCACAAGAGCCAGCCTGTTAACTGTTCGAATCCATCGAACGTGATTGAATCTGTTGGCTGAATTTCTCAGCTTCGAATTTCAAATTGACGGTCCTCATCGTCATCTTCCTATTCCTGCTAAATATATATTCCCTTTTCTCTCTTTCAAATTGATCATGCTTTTTGTCCTTCACTGCACCACTTGCGGAGGCAAATCGAAGAATCGCCTGGGCAACGAACGGTGGTAAAGGTGGCGGTGTGGTTGTTCTTCGGTGACAAATCAGCTGCAAGAGCAACCCATTGATCTCGATCTTGCCGCACCGCCTGCACCTTTCGTAAGTTTATAGAGAGAACTCACATTTTCTCTTTCTTTCTTTGTTTGTTCTTGGATTTCAATTTCTAGATCTGGGTTTCTCTTCATTTGGTTCATTTTTTTTTGTGGGGAAGGACTTGTGTTCTGGGAATTTTTGCCATGGGGATTGTGTGTGAAGTGCATTCTAATTCTTAGGTGACGTGCATTGGAAATTTTTCCGGTGCTGGGTTTTGTTTGCTGCGAAGTATTTATTATGGGTTGGTTTTTGCCATTTCACTCTGCTTCTTGACTGGATATCTGATTGCATTTTAATTGGAGGCTTGGTGGTTCTTCTGATTCTTAGGATTTTCTGGAAAGTGTTGTTGTTGATGTAGATATTTTTGTTTCGCATGCATACAAGCATGAAAATTTAAATGACATATTTTCTTTCAGTAATTCTTTGGAGTTTCTTATGCATGACAAATTAACTTGTCTATTATTTGCAACTATGTGTCATTGGTACTGAGCTTCTACATAATATATTGATTGATAGCCTCCTATATACTTGAGTTTTTGAAAGGTCAGAATCTATGCCACTTGATCTGTGAGAGGAATTCAATTTGGTTACATTTCGTTAGTTCCCTTACCTATTAGACGATTACTGCTAAATTGTTTTCCTTTTTCACTTAACAATTGCTTTTATCATTAAATACTTGCTTGCTTACTCTGTTTTTTTGTTTTTTTGTTTTTTGGGGATTGTTTTGCCCCTCATCTGCAGTCCCAAGATGGTTGCACAGAATTTTGAAGTTGATCTTAACAAGCCCCTTGTCTTCCAGGTATAGAAAATGTTGATGTCCTGTGTCGTGATAGGTTTTTTGAGGTTATTAAGATTGAGAATTTTACCAAAATTGACCAGTGGGCTAAAAAGATTGGGTGGTAGGATTGGAAGATCATGCCATTATCAAAATATAAAAATTGAGATACTTGTGTGAAAAGAAAGTCGCAGATAAGGATAATACAATCAGAATTATGTCTAATTTACTCAAAAAATATATAATTTAATTATACATGACTCAAAACATGGCTCTGAAACTAAAACTTTTTTTACAGGTTGGTTATCTTGGAGAAGACTATGAAGAGTGGGTTCACCAGCCAATTATTAGCAAGGAAGGACCTCGATTTTTTAAAAGTGATTTTATGGAGGTATAACCTCTAACCATACAAGGAAAGTAAAATTACCTTTAGGTCATATGTTCACACTTACTCATGCAGGTTTCTTCATGTTTAATATATTGAAAGATTATGATTTTTGTTGTATTGTTAATTGCATGTTACAGTTCTTGACCCGCACAGTCTGGTGGGCAGTTCCAGCTATTTGGTTGCCAGTTGTATGTTATTCTATCTCTGTCTCTGCAAGAAAGGGCCTTACACCCTCTCATTTAGCTCTACTGGTGATCCTGGGCCTTTTCATCTGGACATTGGCTGAATACACTTTGCACCGTTTCCTTTTCCACATCAAAACATCAAGCTATTGGTAGAATTCTCTCTCTCCCCACTCTCCATTTTTTCTTGTGTCATATTTTGTTATTTTTCTTTCTATTTGGATTCATAGATGGACAAACTTCTTAATGGCTCAAATTACACTGGCAATATTTTGGTTTACTTATTTACTTTGGCTAATTATATGGTCTAGGGGAAATACCTTACATTATCTTATTCATGGCTGTCACCATAAGCACCCCATGGATGGATTGAGACTAGTTTTCCCGCCGGCTGCAACAGCTATATTACTTGTCCCAGTATGTCCTTTCTGCAATAACTGCATTAATTATTAATAATTTGACCCTGTTCTTCCATTCTTTATTAAAAGCATGTGGTTTTACTTCTTCCTGACTCCAGTTTTGGGGCCCAGTTCATTTCCTGATAATGGGATAGAATGCTATGTCTTGTCATATCGATGTGCTGAGTTTATTTAATCTGATTAGTGAAAAGTATCAGAACCTCCTTTCTTTGACAGTTCATACATGACAACAATGCAAGATCACAAATTAATGCTCAAGACTAACGTCAATACTGTCATTATTGTGTCACAACATGTTCCTTGAGGTTTACATAAATGTTTTTTTTTGGTTTGCATTGATTTGGACTAATAGTTTGTGATGTCATTACTTTCTCATTTCATGTCCCACATAAGTTTACTCCTTTCCCGTCATATACATTATTGAGATAGATAACTGCTAGTACATTTCTTGCATATAAAAGGCTATGTCAATTGATTTGTTTCCTTTGTCCAGTTCTGGAACTTAATCAAGCTTTTATCCACTCCTTCAACTTCTCCCGCGTTACTTGGTGGTTGTTTATTGGGTTATGTGATTTACGATTGTACCCATTACTACTTGCATCATGGTCAGCCAAAGAGTCATGGACCCAAAAATCTCAAGGTAAAAGCAATTCGTCCTGTAACTATTGATTTCAATTAAATGCCATGAGATCTTCACCAAGCTGCTATATTAGTAATTTTAATCTGGAGAGGTTTCTATTATAGATTACCATTTATTGGATGCGTCACATAACATCCCAAATATTTAAATGTTAAGTTAAAATTGGAATAATCTGGCTAATGGAATAATGAGGTATTAGCTGATGCCTGGTGGCTAGGACTTAATGACTAAACATCTCTGGAAGTCTTCCTTGTTAGAATTAAATTTGATTAATTTTTTTTATTTTTTATGTAGATACCATTTAACTCGTGTTAATTTTATCCGAACTTGCACTCAGAGAACATTCTTAGATATTTGATTAGAGACTGGAACACCATGTTCAGACCCTGTGGATGTAGACACATTCTTTTCAACCATTATTTTCTGGGCTGTTTAATTGATTCAGAAACTCTGATAAGATAGCTTTTTCCTTCTGCTCTATAATTGGAAGAATTTATAGTTAGATTCTTATTTTTGGTATCACCACTCCATTGATAGCATATATTAAAATCCCCTTGGGGGTAGGGGATGCGAATGCTCCTTTCAAGCTTGAGCTATATGGGGTCCAACCAAGCAAACCATAAATTATTGTAAATTTGTAATATTAATTTGGATATCCCCCCAAAAAAAGATCTAATTACATACTTCACGCTCCAATTTTTTGTTCTATCAGTTAATGAAAAAGCCCAATGCAAAAAAGATGCACGTTGGGTCTCTAAAATTTTGAAGAATAAAAAATTATCTTCCTCTTCTATCGCAAATATTGGCACCGAATTTTTGAACTTGGTGACTCAAAAGGGAATCAGGACGAGGGGAACTAAGTGGTGGGTGACATGGCCTTCCCCCTAAGGGGGCGTATGTTTGTTGTTGCTGCAATAAACGTATAATTTATGGAAATTTTGTTTTTTGGGAATTTGATGGCAAGATGTCTGAATCAATATTTTCAGCATTGCAGCATCTGACTCATTATTTTTCTGTAGCACATAAAAAAATCGAATTCTTTACCACACTAACAGATGTACCAGGTCAAACAGTTATTTGTTGTTTCTGGTTGAATAAAACTATGCCAAGTGACATGTATGTCAAGTGGCATATGCTATCTAGTGCCCACAAGTTAACAGTAGTATGGACAAAAAATGTGTAAATCAAGCCATTGAACTGGTCAAGGAACTAGTTCACAGTTCTTTAGCCTACCGGTTTCCTTTCGTGCCCAGACTGGATGTGGGACTGGTTCAACCAGTCCAGTTCTTGGGGATGGTTTTGGGTTTTCAAAGCATGGCTTTCGAATTAAGGTTTGAATATTTGGATGCCGCCAAAAGGTGTGACTATTAAAAGGAAGTCTTGCAGTTTGCTGGTAAAGTAGATTACGAATAACATACTGCCCCCTGTTCATGTTGCAGAAGTACCACTTAAACCATCACTTTCGCATCCAAAACAAAGGCTTTGGGATCACTTCACCGCTGTGGGATAGGATCTTCGGGACGCTGCCCCCATCATTAGCAGGTGGTGCAAAAACTAGATAAGTTGCTGTAAATGCCATAACTTCGGTTTGGTTATTCACAGCAGAATTCAGAGTTCAGACGAAATGCACATGTAGAGTTTACTGCTGTTTTCACTTGTCAATTGGATTTTTCTCTCAATTGATGTTCTTGGAGAGTTCACTATGCCTATCTCGTTCTCATTTTAATGGTGCCTCCATTATGCAGTAGAACAATGTAAAAGTGTTATTATATATTATTTATCAGATTTAAATTAGAAAAGTCTCTCAATTCATTTTTTTTTTTGGCTTTATCCCGATGCTGTGCCTGTTTGGGAAACCGTTGGTAAATGACTTTTGGGAAAATGCATTTTGAAAAAAGGAGTTTTGACCGGAATGCATTTTGACAGAATGCATTTATGTTTGGATATGTTAGATTCAGAATGACTTCTGGTAGAATGCATTTATATTTGGATAAATGTTGGAAAAGTAAATTTTTGAGAAAAATTACTTAAAAGAGCATAAAGATTATTAATACATATACATTATTTTATATATTGTGTTAAAATGAGAGAAAATAAAATGATAAAAAAATGGAATAAAAGAAAATATATCTACATTACATATAATTGAAAAGTAAAATTGTCCAAGTAATAATAACATTACATAATTAATTTGATTGTAAAGTTTGTACAATTTGATCTCCAATTCAGTTACGAATGGGATTCATTTGTGTTGAAAATGATCGTGCATTAGTTGAAGATTCCTACGACATGTCTTGTCACAACAAACATGTGAATCACTAGACCATGTAAGGGTGAGTAAAATAATCAAAAACCGAAAATCGAGCTGAATTGAACTATTACATACATTATATTATTTTATGTAATGTGATAAAATGAGAAAAAAAGTAAAATGATAAAAAAATAGAATAAAGGAAAATATATTTGTATTACATACCATTAAAAAATAAAATTTTACTTCATAATTTTTATAATTCAATACTAAATCATAATTTTTTTTCGTTACATTGTCCAAGTAATAATTTTTTTCGTTATAATTCAACATTACATATAATTAAAAAGTAAAATTGTTCAAGTAATAATAACATTGCATAATTAATTGAATTATAAAGTTTATACAACTTAATTTTTAATTCTATTACGAATGGGATTCATCTATTTTGAATATATTTAATAAACAATAAATTATTAAATATTATTATTACATATATTATTATATTTTTTACATATATTATTAAATATTATTATAATATATTTAAAAATTATTATATCATATTTAGATTAATAGATTATTAAATACTTTTTGGTTATTTCGGTTAACAAAAAAACAGAACCAAAATAATTTAGTTATTTCAATTCAGTTAATTTTGAGGTTCGGTTTCAGTTCGGTTTTATTTTTAAAAGTGTTTTGGTTTTTTAGTTTTTATCGAAAACAAAACGGAAAAATCGATGCTTACTCCTAGGATTGTGGATTCGACGAGCTTATCTTGGCGGAAATTCGATTGCTGAACACACATATATAGGTTGCAACTTTAAGTATAACATATCACTGACTTAGAATTTTCACATCTAAGTCGTGAACTAAAGTATCGCAGGTCGCGACTTAAAGTATTCTAAGTCGCGATCTGAAATACATTCTAGACAGAAAAAGTTTTTTAACTTGTTTGATATTAGCTTTTAAAAGTAATTATACGTAATTCGAGATAAGTAATAAGAGAAGTTTTATCTCAGCTTGTGTGTCAGAATGCATTTTGGGAGAATGTGTTACCAAACACTCATCTTCTTTAGGAATGCATTCCTCTTTTAGGAGTGCATTTTGGGACTCCAAATTGGATTTTTCTCTCAATTGATGTTCTTGGAGAGTTCACTAAGCCTATCTTGTTCTCATTTTAATGGTGCGTCCATTATGCAGTAGAACAATGTAAATATGTTATTATATATTATTTATAATATTTAAATTAGAAAAGTCTCTCAATTCATTTTTTTTGGCTTTATCCCGATACTATATTACAGGAACATCGTTACTCCATGTGAACGATTTAATGAATTTCATACACACTGCCATTAAGTCACTCACAGAACAGGCTGTAATAACCCAAGGATTTGCAACTTTAGCCTTGTTAATTTTTTATGGTTGCCCCACCAAGTCACCAACTGTATATATTTGTGAGTCTTATTGATAGGGTTGAATAGAACGAACACAATTCCCTTAAAACAAGTTCAAGGGTTTGTTTGTTTTTTGTTTTTTTTTCCCGTCAAGTATAGGTATCATTTTACCAGGGACAATTTCATTTGAGAAATTTTAGATTACTAATGTGTACATCTCTCACTGTAAGGATTTGAATATTAGTTTATAGTGTTGCGAGGAACCGTCATTTTTCGTTAGACCCAACTTCTATTGATAAGAGGAGATATGATATAATTATGTTGGTATATAAATTTTATATTAGGCTTGACAATTTTTAAATCCTTTAGTATTGCATGTCAAAGAATTGTATTTAGGAAAAGAAAATAAAGGAAAAAGAACTTCCAAAAGAGAACACCAATTCTTAATTCATCATACTCAAGAAATGTCACTTCCCTCATATAGCCTCATTTTTTCTTAATCTTACATAATTTTTTCATTCTATTACTGTGTCGCATTCCATAAAAAAAGATAACAAGGTTGTCAATGGGTAATATGTCAAAATCGGATTGATCATCTAGTCGGTTGAGGTAGTGACTCAATGTTAAGTGATCTAATTGTGACTGAACTAAAACCAATCCAATAAGAATTAAAATAATATAATTTAATTAAAATATACAAAAAAATATATGTATAATTTTGAAGAAAGTAATATTTAAATAAAAAAGACATTAATTAATTTACAATAAATGGAATAATCATATATAAACCACATGTAATTGAACATCTACCATAGTCATTAATGGCCAAATGTGTCAAAGCTCTTGCCGTCGACATATTAAGGGAGACAAAACCATCATCTTGACCTTTGGTTTGCCATGTCAACCAAAAGTTTTGAGACAAAATATAATAGAAAAACCATCCTACGGTACCTATATTTTTTTTTCTCAATTTTTAATTTGGTATCTTTTTGTATTTTACACTTAATTAAATCTCTTATTTTACTTTTTTTAACACAGTTAACCCATTAACTTTAATCTGCTAGCACAGTTAACCTTTATATAATAGTTAATAGTGTTAACAAAGTAAAATTAACGATTTAATTAAGAGGGAAAAAACACGTATGTACCAAATTAAAAATTTGAGGAAAGTATAGATATCTCTAATATAGTTTTTTCTATATAATATTCATGGTTTCCAAATCCATAACAATTCACAACTCTAATAAATTCACAATTACCCTATTAGAATTCAGATCTCTAATGATTACTTAAAAAATATGGTAGAAGTTAAAAAATGCTTTTTATTTTTTGCGAAAAGAGCATATGAGTATAAACAATTTTTGGGAGTAAGAATGTAAACAATGATTAAAAACCGGGTATTAAATGTCATAGTCGTTAATTGACTTTAATATGCAAATGTCTCAAAACTAAATTATTGGTTTTGAAATCCTATTTTCTGGAAAAACATCATATAAAACTATTTTGAGAATTCACAGAGATTATGAAAATTTTATTTCTCAAAAACTAGATTAAATAATCTTAAATTTATTTTTTTTAAAATTTAGGGCTTATTTTCTAAAAAATTCAAGAAGAAATAGTTGGAAATTAATTTTTGGTTTAAGGTGCAAGAATAATTAATTAAAGAAAAAAAATGCTTATAAAGGGATGGGGAATTATTTTTAGATTTTAGTAAGTACTGATTTTTTTTTATTTAGTATAGCTATCATCATATTGAAGACAATTATATTTGAAGTACTGTTGAGTACTGAATGTTTACACATCTTTTAACGAGAATTTAAACTATAGGTTGGCTATGTTATAAAGAACCAATCTTTTTGATTAGACTGAACCATATTGATTATTATGTGACAAAAGTCAGAGTTAGCTTTTTGAACACGTAGTAATCATTAGTTGAATTTGTGTCTAGGCAATGGGTCCTTGTTAGTTGATGCATGTGTCGTTCTTACATTGGCATCTCTACATGCTCAATTAATTACCATTCAATATAATATATTGAGTTCATGTTTTGTATGTTACTGGTATTCGCTCGAATCTCACCCCATTATTTTCCAAATCCCAACCTAAGAGAGAAGTTCATTCAAGCTAGTTAGGCTATATTTTTTTTTTTTTTACAAATTGTTTTCTATGAGCTTTAAATAGAGCTTTTTTTTTTTTTTTTTTGCCAAACTTTGAAAAGAGCTTTTAACCACTCCATTTTGACTTCTATGAAATTAGTTATGATTGTTTGAATTTTGAGAAGATTAAATTTTATATTGAGTAAGCATTAAATCTAGGTTCACCATTAAGATTTACCAAGTCAGTATTTTCTGTTAGATAAAATTAACGATATTAAAAATAATGGATTAAAAATGTATTTTTTAAATTTAAAGGATTAAACTGAAACTTGATGTAAATTTAAAATATCAAAGTATATTTTAGTTTTTTTTTTAAAAATTCAACATATAAAATATAGATGAATTGCTACTAAGTTCTGTAAATGCCTGACTAACGAAGTGAAACAACATGGAGCTTCCATAAGACAAATGTTCAAAGATTAATTCATAAGGTAGAAACTAGTAACCTATATATATTTTGAATTTCAATAGTTCAAGTGATTGCGTTCATCTCAAATTAATTCTCATTTGCTAAAATTCTATTTTGCTTTCGTTCATCAAATAATTTACTCACTCTTAATTAGTAAAAGCACAACCTCTTTGTAGATACAAT
>QFDD01114703.1:0-20610 GCA_006871305.1 Vachellia collinsii
TGAGTTTTCTTTTTCTCCGTCTGTAATTTTCATTCATGTTACTGTCTGTTGTACCAATCAGTCTCGTGAGAGATACAAAAGTTGCAACACCAAACTCAGAAGCTGTTGGTGGTGAGAGAACTTTGCTGATGGATGTTGTGAGAATCAAAGTTGGAGGAGGACAATGAAGGAGGAACAGATGTGTGTTTCCCACCGAAACATTTTTTTTTAAAAAAAAAACAAAGTGTGAGCACATTTTCATGTGTACTTGTTTATGCTCAAATCTGCAAGTCTTGCCTAATCGGAATCTCAACGTCTGTTTGCTTTTTCATATATTATGGGTTCCTCTTTTACATCACACGCCCACAACGAAGAACCACATTCTATATGGATGGATATATTAGTAACTACATCTGTGAAAGTGATTTGATATTCTCTTGCAATCAAAAGCCAAAACTAGTAGGCTTTGTTTCAACTTAACCAAATGCCATGGGTTCCATCCTTTAAGGATACATCAGCGTAAGTGGTAGGCTTATTGTCTAAAAAGGTCCTGCCATCACGATTAGTCTCGTTTATAACAGAAATATAGACCAGAATGCTAAATGCTTGCACGCACAAAAAAAAAGCCAATATATATTAACATATATTTGTTTTTATTCTTTAAGAGTGTCTGAGAGAATAGAACAATAGAAGAAAGCTCTCAATAACTTGAGGGCAGGGAAATTTGATGCAGCTAGTTATTCCACAGAAATAGTGATTTTATAGAGTAACATAAAATCAATTGAAGCTCAAAAAGTAGTTTCATAGCCAATTAGTTTAGTTTTTAACACGACGTTTCAGCTTCTACGCTGGAAAATGACCTAACCATAATTTATTGCCAATTGACCAAACAGAAAAACTTTCTGGCCAAAGAAAAAAAAGTAAAAGGAAAGGTTAATTGAAAAGATCAGGGTCGCTTTCATTCTCCATTTCTCCCATGCCGATTCTTTAAAACATATTTTGACCTCAGTTTTGTCTTCAAGTACGTGTGCCATATATGTATCTGCTAGTGAGTCCATTTTTAAAATTTTTTAATATTTAATTATCAATTGTAGATGAGCAATACAGGGTTTAAACAGTTAATTCTACATGTTTTTATTATTTCTTCACAAAATGACAAACACATACGAAATTTAATTATTTTATACAAAGCTAAAATGTCAAATGTCTTTTCCCATAATACATGGATAATAATTAAAAGTTTTTTAAATATTTTTCACAAAAGTATATATTATGAATTTTAAATTTCACTTAAGTATGTAAAATAATTAAAGAAATTTGAAAAGTTATGTAAAATGTAATATAGTGCGAGAATAATATAAAAATTAAACAAAATTTATAATATATATAAATATGTATAGTTAAAAATATATATATTTATTGGAAATTATATTAGGCCTTGTTTGAATATGGAGAGCTTTTCAAGGGAGAAGGAGAAGGAAGCCCGATTTTGGGTTTGTTTGGCAACCACTTAAAAAGCATTTTCACGCAAATCGAGACAAAACTTTTCTCACATACTTACTTTGGATTGTGTAAAATCACTTAAAAAAGATATTTTCAAACATATCCTTTGTCTGTAAAACAAGCCTGGAGTCTTGTTCAGGAGGTCTTTCCCTCTCCCTAGTCCCTACCATCATTTTCCCCTCCGCCAAACATGGCCTTGTTGAGATCCTATGCAAACGAATGAGACCCCGAAGTCACGTGTCTTACAGGAAACACTGTGCAACCATGCAAGGCCGTTGTAGTCATCGTCGTCGGCGTCGTCAACACTTAATGAGTGAGTCAACCCAGAAAATTTCTCACAAAATGACAAAGACAGCGGCGAAAAACTGAGACCCTGCTCTTCATTTTCTTCATCACTGTCTTCAAACAACATCTTCCGTTCATAAAGGAAGCCAACATCTTCCGCATCCAACAATTCCCTCCAACTTCAGCCCTCCATCACCATGAGTCTCAAGACCCTCCAATCCCCTTCCACCCAAACCATCGTCTCCACCGCTGCCTCCTTTGCCGCCTCGGCCATGCTCCTCCGTTCACTTGCCAGGGAATATCTACCTCGTGACCTTCAACACTACATCTACTCCAAATTGCGAAAACTCTTTGCCTCTTTCTCTTCTGAGTTCGTCCTCGTCGTCGACGAATTCGAGGGCCTTGGCAATAACCGCCTCTTCCATGCCTTGGAGATCTATCTCAGACCCCAAATTCATCCCAACACGAGAATTTTTAGGGTTAACATGCCCAAGAAGGAGAACAAGATTTCCGTCGTGATGGAGAGGAACCAAGAAATCATCGAGAAGTTCAACGGGGTGGAACTCAGGTGGAAATTGGTTTCCAAAAATATCCCATCCAAGTACATTGAAGCCCCAGGATCAGGGTATTATGGCTCGACTGTAAAATCTGAGCTTCGTTACTATGAACTGCGCTTCAATATGAAGCACAAGAACATGGTTTTATCTGACTACTTGCCGTATGTTATGGAGCAAGCCAAGGAGCTCAAGGAAGAGCGAAAAACACTGAAGCTGTTCACTCTGAAGAGGGAGAGGATTCGCTATCGTGGAAGGCGTCCGGAGATGTGGCAATCGGTGAATCTTGATCACCCTGCAACGTTTGATACAATGGCTATGGATTTGGATGCGAAGCAGGGGATCATGGAGGATCTTGACAGGTTTGTGCAGAGGAAAGAGTTGTATAAGAAAGTTGGGAGGGCTTGGAAAAGGGGATATTTGCTGTTTGGTCCTCCAGGAACAGGGAAATCCAGTTTGATTGGTGCAATGGCGAATTATCTCAATTTTGATGTATATGACTTGGAGCTCACTGACATTAGGCGTAATTCTGAGCTGAGGAATTTGTTGATTTCGACTGGGAATCGGTCCATACTTGTAGTGGAAGACATTGATTGCTCCCTTGATCTCCAAGATAGGCTTAAAAAGCCCGAAAAGCCCAAAGTTCCACGTCACTCATTTGGTGATCAAGAACCAAAGGTATTTTACTTTTTTTTTTTTTTTGGTTGGCTACTTTCCCTATTAATAGATGGAGAGCCTTCATTTTACATGCTTGAGCAATTGGTATTAAGGTAGATGATTGATAGGTACGTTGCATGTTAGACTAAATCTATAGGAATATAAATATAGACCAAATCAATCATAATATGGTATATTCTTGTTAGGAGTAATCTAACAAGTTCCACCTCATCAATAACCAAAGGTATTTTACATTTTCGTTTGCTCTTTATTCTCCTTGCCTATTCCCCCAATTGTTTCTCAAGAGGGCTTGATGACACCTTCTGAAAAAGATTTATTAGTTTCGACTTGGGACTTCCAATGCTGATTGACTCTACAAAAATTGAGCAGCCAGGGAGCGAACAAAAACCATAGGAGGTATCTAGAAAAAAATGATTCAACTTCAATTGTGGAACTTAATTGTTTCTAGCACCATCCCAAATATCATATTTTTTTATAGAATTAAAGAAGCTAATTAACTGATATATATATACAATCCAATGATCTATATAAATAATTAAAAATATACGTTATAATTAAATAATCTATTTAAACTTTTGAATATCTGAAAAAAAAGTCAAAGGTAGCATAGTGTGCATATTACTGTATACAAACATGTAAGGAGTAATGTAACAAGTTTGGTGTTTTGTTTCGAAGAAATACTTACGTACTCTTTGAGTGTCATATCATTTATACTCTACCCAATGAAAATATTTCAAGTGTTCTCTAATATGGATCCCACATCCCATAAATTTCTTCTAACTATTTCTCTTTTTTTATAATAAATATCTAAATATCTATAATAATGGGTCATGAAAAAAGAGAAATAATTAGGAGAAATTTATGGGATGTGAGATTCACGTTATGGGACATTTGAAACATTTTTATTAGGTATTGTATGGATGACGTGGCACTCTGAAAGTATGTAAGTATTTCTCTCTGTTCTGTGCATGACAGGTGACTTTATCAGCAGTTCTGAACTTCATAGATGGGCTTTGGTCAAGTTGTGGGGATGAGAGGATCATAGTGTTCACAACAAATCACAAGGACAGGCTAGACCCTGCTCTGTTGCGACCCGGGCGAATGGATGTGCATGTGCACATGTCATATTGCAGCCCAGGTGGGTTCAGAGTGCTTGCGTCTAACTACCTTGGGATAACAGAGCATCCTCTGTTCGCTGAAGTTGAAAGGCTGATGAAGAGCACCAATGTCACTCCCGCTGAGGTGGGTGAAGAGTTGCTCAAGAACCACGACTCCGAACTTGCCTTGACATGCCTCCTTCATCTTCTCAGGCACAAGGCTGGACAGAGCCATGAACCAGAGTCACTCACACGCATCTCACTGCCCTGCACTGTACCATCTCAACCATAAATAAATACTATATGCCAATTAATGATGCCCTCTAAAAACTACCCAAAGCAGTACGAAGATATTAAAGAAGGGACAATTAACGGGATGAGGATTCTATCTTCTTAATGTTAGCCTTGCCTGATGTATGATACTGAAAAGTTGTTATACAGGTGATTAGGGGTCGGTGGGTAGGTGTGTGGTTCAAACATAATGCGCATTATAAGAAGCCTATGATAATGAAGTTTGCGTGTTTCTATTAATTACATAAAATGCTAAAGTTAAGCACAACATTTCACTGGGCATTCACCCATCAACATTTTCTTCTGAAGATATTACGAAACTATGCTTGCAAATAGAATATAATGAACAGAGGAAGAAAAGGCAAATACGAGGTTTCACTAGTACTTTCCCATTCTCAATGTATCATCCCTAGATGAAAACAACTGTCACTTCAAAAGTAAAATTTAATTATTCAATTAATTTAATTTTGAACAATTCTGTTAGAAATAATATTTTCATTTTACATAAATAAAAATTTAGACCCTTCATGTTGATTAGATGTCTAAAATTGCTTTAAAATAAATCATTTCTTGATAGCGGAAAAATCGGATCTGTTTTTCGTGGGCACGTTTGTTAATCACATTTAAACAAAATTAATTCAATACAATATTTCATAATGCAATACATGATGATTCACCATTCACCTTTGAGTCCATTTGTTTGACGAAATGGTGTGGGCTACATATTTGCCGTTTGGGATTGAATGGTAAAGCGGGTCAACTCGTTAGTTACGCGTTGGTCCGTCGTGAGTTTAACTTGTCCAAATACCCATTTCTATATGGGTTGAAATTTCTCTAATCCAACTCACCAACTTTGGTTTAATATGTTTTTTACTTATAATTTTTTTTAACTTGACTATTTTTTATTTTCTTTCAGTACCTAAAATGAGATATTCTTTTTCATAAATTTAATTTATAAAAATACACCACAATTTGAATATAAAATATCTAATTTAAATTTTAGATAATACAACTTAAAGATATATAATACATTTTATAAGATTGAATTTAAACTAAATATAAATCAATCAAATGATCAACAAACATTTAATATTAATTAGATTTAGAAGTTGTCCACATATTTTTTTATAAATCAATTTAATTTTAAAAAAAATGAAAAGAAAAGAAATGGCTTGGTAAGTTAGTCTGCCACAGGTGCAGACTAGATGGGTATAAGTAAAAAAGATCCATATCCAAATGGATTAACTTTTAGCCAACCCAACCAGCCACGGGTTGGCGGATTCAGCCCCCATATTACCAGCTCTAAAATCTGTCACAAAGTCTTTCATGTCACTACATTATAAAGTCACATGTATGATGGCAAAATTTTCTAATTTTTTTATAGATATTAATACCTTCTTATTAATTAAAGATAATTCTGTTTGATGGGCACTAAACATGGGAATAAACGCAGTGGAAATTTGGGAGTCCAATTGGATAGTGAAAGCAATAGTTTTCTTCCTTCTGGCCCACATAGCAAAAGTTGGGTCTCCGTTTACGAATGAGAGCTAACCCAAAGCATCTTTCTCGTATCATTGGGCCGCGCCACACAAAAGGTCCACAGTCCTACAATTCCGAAGAAATCATTTATCTTCAAAGTCTACGCTTCTAGGTAGCTTGAAGAGGGGGGCAGGTGATCTCTCAGATCTCTTCTCTACACAGCCATTTTCATTTCCATCTTCTGGTGAGGATTGTAACCTACGAGTTCAAAATCAGAAGCCACAAACGAATCTATATCCTTCTTCCACCTTATCTTCAAAGTCTGCATTCAAATTGGTCACCAATGAGAAAATAGAAATGCTACAGAAGCATAAACCAAATGCAAACCCAGGACATTGTCATTACTATTATACATACTGGAAAGGGTCTCGGTTGGTTCTGGAGCTGTTCCTGTAAAGGCCTCACATGATTGCAATAAACGTGTGCATCCCCAATGACGTGGATAAAATCACCCGGAACAAGCTCTGACAAGAAAAACACATGGTCGTGTAAAGGGTTCATTGATCACATAACCCAGTGAGCCAAAATTGCGGTGTCAGCATCAGTTGGTTTAACAAACAATACCAAATCAGACTTGAGCCGAGTCCAAAACATATGTGCAGTGTTCATACCCCTAACGGACCCTCGCAGGAATTAAACGTGAAAATACTAATAGCACCACTTACAATTAGCCTATGGTCATCTACCAACAGACAGATGACATACAACACTGTTGCAGAGGCTGTGTGGAATAGCTTAAAAAAAGTGCTTTTGTGCTTTATGAGATAAATCTCCTCTTGCATATTTATCTTATGCAGGGCTAGAAAATCTCAGTTCAATTGCAGACATGTGACTACAGATTAAAAACCATAAGAAAGGGCAGAGACTTGTCATACCACAAACATGAGCTATTATGCATGTCAGGAGGGCATAAGATGCTATATTAAATGGCACACCAAGGCCCATGTCAGCAGATCGCTGATACATTTGGCACGATAACTCCCCATTTGCTACATAGAACTGCAAAGATATATACACAAAGCTAATAAATGTAAGGAAGTGGCAGGCAGTGTGACAGCTTTCAAAGAGACCCAAACCTGTGCAAACATATGGCACGGTCGAAGTGCCATCAATTTAAGATCAGCTGGATTCCACTCTGAGATGATGATCCGATCATCAGGATTTTTCTTTATCTTGTTAATAACATCCGAAAGCTGATCAAATCCTTGCCCAGAGTAGTCAGAATGCATCCCAGTATACCTATACATAGTATTATGGTAAAAAAACAGAGATGTCCTCATGTCCCACACAAAAAAGAGGGGAGAGATACAACACACCTACCTCGCACCAAAGTGCCTCCACTGAAACCCATATATAGGTCCTAAATCACCCTCCTCCCCCTCTGTCAAACCAATACTGTAATATAACCATTAATGAAGTTAGTCACAGCAAAAAAAGGAAA
This sequence comes from Vachellia collinsii, assembly GCA_006871305.1. NCBI lineage: Eukaryota > Viridiplantae > Streptophyta > Magnoliopsida > Fabales > Fabaceae > Vachellia > Vachellia collinsii. The sequence goes on from QFDD01114703.1 coordinate 7,368, forward strand.
GCATAAAAGATGTATGAAATAGTCAATTGACAACCTACGAAGGTATTCTCTGGATGCATTGCCATCCCATATATGGATGCCTTTTTCCTGCAACACCTGTCAATAAAACATCTTTTCAGAAGGGTTCACAACCTCATATGCTGAAAGCCAACAAGAGATTCTGAGAATTTGGGTAAAAAGGGAAAATCACAGACTTTTGTTGATAGACTGATAGTTTAGTACATCACCATATATTATTATGGTCTTATTAATACCTTAGCATTTGTTGAACCACTTATAAACCAAAGAAGCTCTTCAACAACCCCTCGCCAAAATACTTTCTGGGAACCAAATGAAGAAACTAAGTCAAAGTTTATATCAAAATGTAAAATAAATATTCCTCTTCCCTAATAAACCTCTGATGAATAATCGTAGAAAGTAATTAAACCAAATCCACATCAAAAAAGAAAGGAAAAAAAAGCCAAATTATTTTGGACATAAAACATCTTAAATTAAAATGTATACATGCCTTGGTTGTTAGAAGAGGAAAGCTTCTACGCAGATTGAACCGCATCTGTAGAAACACAGAGATAGGAAGTCAGCCGTTATGGGAAAGAGACTCATTCAATAAACCAGCAGACCATTACCTGGCAACCAAATTTTGATAAGGTGCCAGTCCCTGCCCTATCATCCTTACAAGTTCCTTCAGAGATGATTTCTTGAATCAGTCTAAGATACATGAACTCCCCGTGTCTCTCAAAAACAATTTTAGGAAGAAAAGAGAAGTTATTGACCCCAATTTTTGTGGAATCTGATAAACAATCAGAATTGGTATCAGCATTCTGATTAAGGTGGTTGGTTGCAGAACTCCTCACACGCACATAAGTGGTGAAAGAATAACGAATGTTGTTCTCCACCATAGGAAAAGATGAATACCATGGCCGGAAAACTGAGGAGTTAATTGGAGGCAAGAAAGTGTCACACTCAATGCTTGTCTCAATTTCTGTAATGTGGATAGCTTCACAACTAGGTGCATTAAGAGCCTCTCTGTAAATGGAAATTATAAGCTACAGCAGAAAAGAAGCTTAATAACAAGGTAATTGAGCTAGAAGAGAGGGAATAAAGTCACTTTGATAAGAAAATAACAAGATATACCTAAATATCTGGCCACCTCCTATAACAAATATTTTCTCAATTGATAGACAGTAAGGCGAAGCAGCTAATAGTTCCAAAGCAGAAGGCATGCTTCCACAGATAACAACATTCTCTGAAGTTGTTATATCCAATCCTCCTGAGCGAGTAAGAACAACATTGAGCCGGCCGGGAAGAGGTCGGTTCCGAAGAGGGATACTCTCCCATGTTTTTCTACCCATTAAAACTGCATTCTTCTTCCCAGGATCAGATGTTGCCATGGTGATCTCCTTAAAAAATTTGAGATCACAGGGTAATCTCCAGGGTAATTTTCCATCCTTACCAATACCCATATTCCGGGTTGCAGCGACTACCACTTGGTAAGCCTTCTGTGGATTATGTGGTGAACTGCCATTGACATTGCCATCGGGAATTGCACAAGAATCACTGGCTATAATGGAGCTTAGATACCGGCAAAAACTGAATGACAATGTCCCATGACAAGGACTGCACAACCAATCGTTTTGGAAGTGCAGTGGAACCTGAAACCAACAATTAATATATATATATATATATATATAATTAACTCTATACACGACATCACTTGTATGCAAAATTGCAATCACGAAACAGATGCAGTAAACGGAAAGCCGGGACCAGAAAGAGTACAAGAAGGATAGCAACTAAGCTATAGTGTTGAATGGTACAGACTGTTTAAGTCAATATGCAAGACAGAAAACAAGAAAGCCAACTGTCCTGCGTCTCGAAGTAGAAAGCCAATAACTGGGAAGAATATAATTCCTTCACTCAACCATCCAATAGGTCGAGCATTTACGGGGCCCGTCAATGGACATGGCCTAAAAAGCTACTCAGACAGCATATGCAACAGATTCAGTTTTCGGAAACATGCAAATAGAAGATAAAAAAGCAAGCACCAGTCCCCATTCGCAAAAATGCAGCAGCGGTATCAGATAAATGAGCCAACAAAAAATCATAAGACCCGGATGCGAAGAAGGAACTCACCGACCTCAGCCCGAAGCGCCGAATTTTTGCAGGGACTTGGACCCGAGGGCCAACAACCTTAAGCAAAATCTCAGCTCTTTGAACAAGCCGATAGAACAAAAACAAAAAACACAAAAATAAATTTTTATTTTTCAGAAAGAGGTTTAGAGTCAGCGAGAGGTCGAGGTGATGGACATTCGATTGCAAAAGCGGGTAGCGAGCGAGAGAAAATAAAGCGTAAGCTCAAGTTCACACTTGACAGTGATGTGAAAAGCTGCACTTCAGACATTCATAATTTTTTATGCCCCTCTTGACGGGATGTTTTTCCCACACCAAGTTGAAGGGCACATTTTCTGGTTGTACAATTTTTTAAATTTTTTCGGCCAACTACAATTTTTTAATTCAATGCTAGAATTTTTAGTAGTTTTATAAATATACTGCATTGTTTTATTAAATTAAATTAGTATAAAAATATAAAAACCTCCCACACAATTCAGGCTGATCCAAATTCATAATATATAGCATAGAATTCTCTAATATTTTGAAAAACATTTTTAACAATGTTTCTATTGAATGATTTTACCTCAACCCTTAATAAATGATTTTTTTTAAAAAAAAAACTCCAATTTAATGAGTCTATTGGAGACAGTTTAGAAAGAACAAGAAATTAATTTTTGAGACACAATAAGCTGCTTATTCTGCTTAATATAACAACTATGTATTAACCGGAACTTCCGTGCCGTTGAGTTCGTTAGGCAGGTAGTTAGATGTCGTGCAGAAGGATATGAGCGGAGTTGCTTGCATTTCGCAAAAGCTCAACACTTTCTGTTACCTCGAGGCGAAAATGAATCTGAAAAATGGCTAAATAAGTCATCTCAAAACAACCTCTTCGATTTAGTAGTATCAATCAACAGAATTGGCATTTCAGAATCACCAAATTGAGTAGGGCCATTCTGGGCTGTTCGTTTTGATCCTCTTTTCATGGTCTCTATAATTATTTAGATCTTAAATTTGTGCGTTGCTCTTTTGATTTTGTAATCTCCCTCCTATATTCTTGTCATAAAGGTATATCCATCGTCTCTCACCACTCCTTCTCTTGACTAAATTTTGATTCATTTATAAACCACACGAGCTCAGACAAACACCCTTTTAGCGATTTCTAGCTGCATGCGCTTCATATAATCTTCCAGTTGTCTCTATTTCTGTCTGCTTTCTGCATTTTCCTTTTCAATGCATGCTAAATGAAGGTTGGCTTCTTTCATTGCTGAAAGAGTTCGTTCAAGCTTTTCTGATTTTTTTTTTTCCTTTTCGGGGCCAAAGGTGAAGCCTCATTTCTGGGCCTATAGTTATATCCGAGGGGTCAAATTCCAATTGGAGTGAGCTTACAGGATTCGTTAATCATGTGTGACACGATGTCTATGCCCATACCTACTGATCGATCCCTTAAAACGCGTAAGTTCATAATTTTCCTTCGCGTCTATTTGCACAGCATTTCTTTCATTTTGGGTTTCTGCCTAATGATTAATGGTTAACCAAATACTAAATGTGAAATTGCAAGATGAGAAAAGTGAAACTAGAAGGAATGAAGATGATCCTAATATGTTGTTTAGAAAGCACGGAATGACATTAGCCTAAAACAACCATAACAACATGCTTTATCTCATGGAGTCGGGTAGATAAATCGCATAACATCTCTGTGCTCTGTCAATCATCAAATCTTTACATAAATTGTCAACAGAAGAAACCGCAGCTTGATGAACAATGCCTTCAGAATGTGGATCTCTTGCCTCCCTTCATTCTATTTTCTCATTCAAACCTGGAAGAGTAAAATGTTTTGTTTCTTTTCTACGATCACAGTTATTGAAATGGATAAAGCTGAGGATGAAAGGAGGAAAAAGTTAGGAACCATAAAGAAGGCGGCATTGAACGCCTCGTCCAGGTTGAGGTCTTCCCTGATAAAGAAAGGTCGTAGGAACAGCAGAGTTATGTCTGTCGGTTTTGAGAATGAACTTGACGCAGAAGAGTTGCAGGCAGTTGTTGCCTTTCGCCAAGCTCTTATCTTGGACGATCTTTTCCTTGCCAAACATGACAATCATCAAATGATGCTGAGGTAGCCAAAGTAACATCACTTTCTTCATCACTACCTTCACTACTTCATGGATTGATTTATTGATTAGTTTACTGCATGATGATACAGATTCTTGAGAGCAAGGAAGTTTGATATCGAGAAAACAAAGCAAATGTGGGCAGATATGCTTCAGTGGAGAGAGGAATTTGGTGCCGACACAATTATGCAGGTAATCCCTTGAAAGAGAGAAAAATTATTCATCTTTTTTTGCCTTATGTTCTTCAGTTCACATATGACACTTTTGGTTGATTTGTCTAACCTTAATGTCGTTGTTATGATTAGGATTTTGAATTCCCAGAAAAAGATGAAGTTTTAAAATACTACCCGCAAGGGCATCATGGAGTTGACAAGGATGGACGACCTGTGTACATTGAAAAATTGGGTCAGGTTGATCCTCATAAGCTGATGCAAGTAACAACTATGGATCGTTACATAAAGTACCATGTCAGAGAGTTTGAGAGGACCTTCGCTGTTAAGTTCCGTGCATGTTCAATTGCTGCTAAGAAACACATTCAGCAGAGCACAACCATTTTGGATGTGCAAGGAGTGGTATGTATGAAAACTAGTACCTTTAAAATGGTATTCCCATAATATTATTGAAGCGTTGTCCACTTACAGTAAAACCTTGTGGAGATGTATATCAACTATTACTGTTGATTTGACATGTAAAAGAAGTTTCATACATGTGCTTACCAGCATGGCTCTTCAGGGACTTAAAAATTTCAACAAAGCTGCAAGAGAACTCATCCAGAGGCTTCAGAAGATTGATGGTGACAACTATCCTGAGGTAATAGTTTAACTTAACCACAAAGGTTGTCGATTTTTTTTTTCCCACATCAACCATTCTGATTGCCTCCCTGGTTAAAATAGGAGGTTTTAGGTACCTAGCCCACCAACTATATACAGATTAAGCCAGTCCCACTAGGAAGTATGCCTAATATGATCACATATCTTTTAATGATTGACTTCATCTGTCTACTTTTCGTAGACTGGGGCCACTTGAGAATTTATTTTTGCTAAAATGGGATCCTTCTGATTTACAATATTTGAACTTCCATACATACAGACGCTGAACAGAATGTTCATCATCAATGCTGGCTCTGGATTTAGGCTCTTGTGGAACACAATCAAGTCATTTCTTGATCCCAAGACAACTGCAAAAATCCATGTAAGCATGTTAATATATCCATTTTGAAAATTTGTTCATTTCTGCATAGTAGGGGAGTATTTAACAGACCAATGGTTTATTGAACAGGTTCTAGGTAACAAATACGAAAGCAAGTTGCTAGAGATCATTGATGCCAGGTAACTTTTGCTCCTTAGCTTGTTCATTGAAACATTCAATCTCCACTCCATTGATATTTAGGCTATCTAAGTCATGCAGTTCCATTGTTTAAAATTACGATAAACAAAAGCTTATCCCTGTTTTATTTACCAGTGAACTTCCAGAGTTCTTGGGTGGTACTTGTACTTGTGCAGATAAAGGTGGTTGCATGCTTTCTGACAAAGGACCATGGAATGATCCAGATATCTTGAGGGTAATTTAATTTTGTATGCTCGATTTCTTTAGTGAAGGAAAAAATTGAATTTTTATTTTCTTTTGATGATTTAGATGGTTCAAAATGAAGAGAGAGAATGCAGAAGTAGACCCTTAGAAGGGATTCATGAGAAAACAAACTGTGGAGATGACGAACCATCTCAAACGGTAATCTCACTTACCATTTTTGTTCTGTAACTTATCTGTCTCTATATATCAGTATTTTCTGGAAACCGTGTTACTTATTTCTTTTTTGTTGTCTGCAACGTTAAGGGATGCAATGCTTTCGACAAAAGATCTATAGAACTTCCATTGCCAAAAGTTGAGAATGCCGAACATTCCCCAGCTCCAGAAGGAGTAAGTTCCTTAGTGTTCATTCTGTTGAAGTTGCGACGCAGTAGCACATCTTGCAAGAAGTAGTTTAAGGGCATGAATAGATTAGCAATTCAGCTCCATACAACTGATTACTTATCTGATAATGTAAACTTGAGAGGGTATAATTGATGATAGATCAAGAGCAGTACGAGAGCACTGTTAAGAGATTTGAATTATGAATACAGTTTACAAGTCTGCCTTCTTTTAATCCATGCCTTAGAAAACCAGAACAAGCTTCATTACTTGATGAGATATAAGACATATTTATGACCATAAATTAATTTCTACTTTTTCTATTGTATTTCCGCCAATGAATTGCAGGTCATGAAGCAATACAGTGTCCATCGGTGCGATGTCCAGGGGGTTGACAAGTCTGTGAATGTAGCTTGGATAAAACCAGCACATAATAATAAATTTGCAATCTCTGAAGGTATTTAATTTATACAAATTCATAATTGAACTTGAGATGAGTTACATTGTGACTCCTGTACCTTTTAGTTTGATTTACCCATCTTTGGCACATTAACATGCATTTATATTTCCAACGGCCGCAGATAGTTTCAGTGACGATGCTTACAAGGCTTCTGCTGTTCTTAACAATCCATTTACGAGTGGGATCATGGCCTTATTGATGGGACTTTTAACAATAATCCGAATCACGAGGGACATACCCAGAAAACTCACTGAAGCTGCCTTCCATGACTGCTCAGTACAGTGTGAGAGCACAAAAACGGAAGCAGCAGTCATTTCCATTAATGATCACATGGCCTTGATTAAACGCGTAGCTGAACTAGAACAGAAGGTGACTGTTCTCAGTATGAAGCCTAATTCCATGCCAAAAGAGAAGGAAGAACTTCTGGATGTCACTCTGAACAGAGTCAGAAGTCTTGAGCAAGAGTTAGCTGCATCTAAAAAGGTATTGTTACTGCTCGCCACTTTCTCTTCATACTTGAATTGGATGTCTTCATTATTTATTGGACATAAATATGATAAAAGCTCTGTTTCGTTTCGTTTCAGGCTCTTGATGAAGCCCTTGTTAGACACGAGGAGCTGCAAGCCACCATTGAGAAGAAGATGAAGAAGAAAAAGAAGTTTGTAAGTGATCTTAACTCTGATACTGCCTCCTCCGGATTCCTTCGCAGTTTTATTACACGTTATTAATTTAATAAAAAGTGGTTTCACTTACAGAGTTTTTGTGTTTGTGGTTGCAGTTCCGCTGGTAAGGTTTAAAACTGTGTTGCTACATTCTGCGACGATTACGAGTCAAAGTTGAATTACGGGAAGTTGGTAGTGCTGTTGTTTATTTGTCTTCAGTTCCATCCATGTCTTCTTTTCTTTAACCAACCCCTGACCTTAGAAGATTCAGCTCTTTGGTTTTATATTTTCGTTACGTGATTAAAAATCAAAAAATGGAAATGTGTATATATAGTGTGTACGAAGTGTACATATTAAAAATATATAGTTAAATGGTTTGCAAGTTAAAGATGAAAATAAATATTGAATAAACATTAAGCACATACCATCCAAACCCAGGGGAATGAATCTTATTCTAGAACTGGTATCCATGGCCACAATTGATAAGGTTTCTCCGCTTTATGTTATGTATGTTATGGATTTTCAGGGAAGATTGAATTAAGATTTAAAAGAGAAAGAAGAGTTGTCAAAACTCAAGTTACCGGTTTGCATCTTAAATAGCAAGAACAAAAAAATCCCATATAAATTTTGATAACCTTGTGTCACTCTTTTACATGCATGGTGTATTACTAGAGAATCCCTTAAATCATAAGCCAATGTTAGCATTTGAGAGATGATATTCCCCCTTTCGCAAAGAGAGATATCAAACGAAGGTGTTCAACACAAACCACAAAGCTCACATAGAAGCTGAAAAAAGAAGCCATCGTGGGGATATACAAACATTTTGAAATCAATTCTTCATTAGTTTGATCAAAATACACTCTCACAAAAACTGTCCACAGTTTTACATCATGTGAATCGTCAACACTCGTTAGCATAGAAACACTCTGCTGGCTTTGAGAAGAAGCATCCTCCTCCATCACCAGCAAAACTTCTTTTTCTGATTAAAAGGCAGCAAAATGAAACGAATGTAAGCATCTGAAAAAAATATCCCTTCACCTGTGTCTCAGAAAGAGAGATACGCCAACTTACCCGTAACTTGGCTTCTTCCTGACGATCAATGTAAGCAAGCAGCTCCTCTTGCCTCATCAACGCTTCATAGAGAGCCTGTGAAGAAAAAGTCAAACAAAAACTTAAGATCAACAATGAGACTTCAATTATTCTTCACGCCGTTGCTTGAACAAGCATAAAAACAGGACATGCACGCACAAGGAGCAAAAGCCAAAATCATCTAAGCAAACTATAAATTGCATTGTTGTGAGTGGTCCTTTCCGCAAAAATACCACACACTACCTTTTTTGTGGCAATTAACTCTGCTTCCAAAGCATCTACCCGGCAAACAGCAGCATTTAGCAATTCCTCTTTCTCAGAAGGCATCTCAGATGGCTTTGATTGGAGAGTTTCAACCTTCTCTTCAAGCTCGGTCAACCTTTTCAGCATAGAGGGGAGAAGATCTGCCTCTTTACATACTGCAGTTGGTGGAGGAGGACGGCAATCATCCTTGTTTGAGATATCTGAAGTGCTCTGATCATCCTTACTTGATACTGCAGGAAGTTTCTTGGTCATACTGCACATGACTGAGCGGAAGAGGGTAAATATAGTCAAGAAGAAGACAGTCAAGGCCACCCAAATCCGACCTTGAATCCCTTCTGGAGTTTTCTCGGCATCAGGAAGGGGAGGTGCACCTGTATTCAAGGACTCAATTAAAATTTTCCAAGAAAATTACATCAAATAATAGAAATCGAGGAAGCAACAATATCTCAACTAAAAGAGGCACTCCCTCCGGAGGAGTATTAAATAGAAGTTCTTTTGCACAAAATTACCAAAAACATTACAGCAATCGCAAACAAATTTTACATCATCAACTATGATTACCAGGCTAAAATTGCTAACCTTTTGGAGTATATGATCTCTGTAGAGATGCTTGATTCTTCCAGCTAGCATCAACAGCTTTGTCCACCATTGGAACATATTCATCATACCCAGGTAGGTTACCAGCATAATTTGTCTTTCCAACAACCTTAGCCTGAGAATACACAAAAAAAGGAGAACAACTCTCTTATAATTGCTATAGGAATGGACAGCACAGATTGCCATATATTGGCAGAAGTTATGCGTTGAAAACATCCATAATTTTTAATATTGTCACTAGTTGCAGCAGTCTAAAATGCACAGCAGAGGGTAGAGTTTATTTTTGTTCGTTTCATGTTTTATTTATTCAAAAGAAAAAAATGCAGAAAAGTAAATACATCACAGCCATCACATAGCAAGTGTAATGTTGGCAAAAGAAAAAAAAAAAACACAGCAAGTGTAAGAATGTGATAAAATAGAATTTCTTGGCAGCAATTCTAATTACAGAACTCAGTTGTTACGCAAAAGATCTCAAAACATCAATTGAATGTTTTGTCATTTAAAAACAAGACTGACAAAAAAAATCAGTGTCAACACTTACTTCCTCACGAACAGGAGTCAACCTAAGGTGTGAGTAACTCTTCATTGCTTTTGGTGATGCTAAATCTTCAGCTTCAGAACCTGATTCACAAGTGGATGTATCACTGCCTTTCACCTGCTAAGAAATTATAGAATTATTGTATGGTTATTTAATGAAACCAACAAAACAATGAAACAAAGGCATTAAAGAATGAATTTTGCCTCTCTCAGCCAAAGCAATAATAACCATATAAAGAATTACCATAGGGTATCGTGGCTTGGCATATGCAATAACCTTCCCTTCACTATTTAAAACTTTCACCACCTGCCTCGCACGCCTTGCTTCACCACTAAGAACCATCTACAACAACTCACATGCAATAACTATTAGCCAATAGCAAATGCTTTAACAATTGTGGATCCTAAGGCAACTAAGGCCAGCTTATAACCTTCAATATTGCAGGGTTTTTCCAGGGCCCTTTATCAGATCTGAGACAACCTCCCTGATCTGCACAATTGCAAGTACCTCCAAGGAATTCTGGCAATTCACTTCATGAAGAACACAAAATCATTTGGTATTTAATAGGATAGTATAATGAAGCTAGAAACACATAATGCATTAGTCAACTACAAGAAGAAAAATTATATATACAAACACATGAAAATTATAACATATCTGGAGATAGAAAAACATGAAATTTATGATGCTAATCCTTACCTGGCATCAATTACTTCAAGCAATTTGCTCTGGTATTTGTTTCCAAGAACCTAGGTAATATTTTCAAAGAAGCGTTTTGTACAAATGAAGCAATATCAGCAGGCTTAAACAAAACAGTAGACAAAGCTTTTAAACAACTAGGCGACAGCATTTCCACATACATGAATCTTTGAAGTCGTTTTGGGATCTAGAAAAGTCTTGACGGTGTTCCACAGCAGCCTAAATCCTGGGCCAGCGTTTATAATAAACATTTGGCAGAGAGTCTGTTTCAAAAATAAAAATAAATAAATAAATCATTCACCAAAATCATAGTATATGCTAATCTTCCATATTTCAAAAACAGCTGAAATAAACAAAATGAAAGGGACAAGCCACAAAATTATTAAAAAAAAACAAAGAAAGAAAGAAAGAGGATTGGCACCTCAGGGTAATTGTCACCATCAATCTTCTGTAATCGAGTGATGAGATCCCGTGCAGATTTTGTAAAATTTTTAAGGCCCTGGTAATTTTCATAATGATAAGTAGCTGTGTGCAATAGAAACATCATAGGCAATTAAAAATGAAACAGTTGAACGCTGAAAGGCCCAGCAACATACCACGCCTTGAACATCTAAGATTGTGGTGCTTGAATCAATGTGCTTCTTGGCTGCAATAGTGCAAGCAGGAAACTTTATTGCAAAAGCTTTCTCGAACTCCTGCACATGGTACTTTACATATCTGTCCATGGTTGTTACTTGCATAAGTCTGTTTGGATCAACTTTTCCAAGTCTCTCAATGTAAATAGGCCTTCCCTCCTTATCAACACCATGATGACCATGAGGGTAATACTTCACAACTTCATTTAACTCTTTGAACTCAAAATCCTGATGAAACGTTAAATATGATGAAGTCAAATCCAAAGTTTTGTCAGAAAAAAATTAAATCTGAAGAAAGTCCAAGCATCATTCAAATTTTATCTACATCTACCTCCATAACAGTGTCAGCACCAAATTCCCTCCTCCATTGTAGCATATCAGCCCACATATGCTTTGCTTTCTCGATATCAAATTTCCTTGCTTTCAGAAATCTACAAAAAAAAAGGGAGAGAAAACAGATATAAGCCCGTTTGTTGAATTATGATCATGGAAGTAATTTAACACCATCCTAAAACAAGCACCTTAACATCATATGGTAATCATCGTGTATTTCTGGAAGCAATTCGTCCATAATAAGTGATTGCCGAAATGCATCAACAGCCTGCAGCTCCTCAACATCCCGAACATCCTCAATGGACACAGAGCTCACACGGCCATCACTTTTTCTCCTGCTACTCTTTTTCTTGAGAGAATGCCTAAATTTGGTAGATGCATTAATTGCTTTCTTTTTAAGAGATCCAATTCTTGTCCTCCTTTCATCCTCAGAGTTCTCAAAATCAGATCTCCTTTCTCTTTTCTCATCACTACCAGAGAACCCCTCAAAACCTAGCAACATGAAAACACAACAATACACATAATTGACATTTGAAGAAGGAAGACTTTTGGAAATTATATGAGAAGATACATGTTGGTCTTAAATGATGGTCAATCTTTGAAAACATAAAATCCCAAATCCGATATTCCACAAGTTCTAAATCACTCAAAGCCTATCCAGTCCAGTTGTCAATGGCAGGTAACCCTACTGAACAGATCAATCACTTTATATGTAGACCTAGAAATTTTGATAGCTAAAAACTAGGTAATGTCGCCAAATCACTTTGTGGAACCGGGAAATAATGATTTCCATCAGCCTAAACTGAAACCCACCATAACACACAGTTTTTTTTTTGGGCTCAATTTTGCTGCTCTAAATGCCCCCCGCCCTTTTCATGCTAGCAGACAAGAGAGAAAACCCTAAACTGAGAAAATTGGGACGCATTCACCAGGGACGCAATGAAAACAAAAGCCAACTTTGCTAAACACCCAGAATGCAGGGGAAAGAAACTCACAGGGCCTGGCAAAACGATCTAAAGGGCCGGACATTGTAACGATAACAAGTCTTTACATCAATCAAGAAGACCTCCAACGAGCGTCGCCTCAAGTCCGATCCCAAGAACTCACGAAATCGGATGCCAACAGAGAGCACTGCCTCCGATGCCGAGGAGAAAACTCCGAATGTACCTGATCTACGGCAAAGAATGAGCCCAAAACCAAAGCTAGAATACGCGATCTCGAGCTGTAAAGCAACAAATGGCAGAGCGGTAGACTTGGACAAAACTAATTAATTTAATGATTGAAAAAAATAATCGCCGGAAAGGTCAGCGAGACAGCTAGAGACAGAGAATGAGAGCAGGGAGATGGCGCTCAGAGTTTGGTGCACATGAAGGCCGGAGAAGGAAGAGCGTGGGCCCCAGGACGGTAGTGGGACAAGTGGCAGGCGGAGAGGTAGGAGGAGGAGGAGGAGGATCAGGAGAAGAAATCAAATCGCCGTCGTTAGGGTTTTATAGAGGAAGAGAGGAAGATTGAAAGAAGCAAGAGAATTTTTCTTGGGGGTTGGGACAAGGTCAATGATTCGGTCACCCTCGGTGAGCTATCACCTCAGTCCTCCCATGACTGGCGCACCTTTTTTCTGAAAACTCCAAAATAACGCCCGAGTGATTCTGCTTTTTGTTTCTATTATTTTTCTGAAACTTGCATTTAAAAATACGAGAAGATGGAAGTAAGGTGCGGTTTTTTGTTTTAATTATTATGTGAAATATCTGAGACTGGATAATCAAGATTTGTGGCGAATGATGAATCTATCATTAATTCGTGCCTACCATGTTTGATTGTTTGGTTTGAAAATATTAAATGGG
>QFDD01114707.1:0-24638 GCA_006871305.1 Vachellia collinsii
ACACAAAATTTAACGCTCGAACTTTAGATTTACCCCAAATAATAGGAAGTCCTAGGTAAGTCCCAGGAGCATCTGCCACATGGATTTGAAACAGCTGACCCACCTCCTCTCTCAGCAATGGAGGGCAGTTTTTAGAAAAATACAAGCAAGATTTTGTTAGATTAATAGCTTGTCCTGAGGCAGTACAATACATCTCCAAAATCTCCTTCATATTCCTACAATTATCAAGATTAGCCTTTAGGAAAAAAACCGCATCATCTGCAAACAAACTGTGCGTTATTGGAGGGCACCCTCTTGCAGCTACAATTCCCCTCAGCCTCCTCTCACTTTCCCTCTTTTCAATGAGCCTAGACAGAACATTACTGACAAGAATGAATAAGTAAGGCGAAAGCGGATCCCCTTGTCTCAACCCCCTCTGAGGAGTAACCTTTGAGACCCTCTTCCCAGAAAGCATGATCGCAGAATGAACAGAATTAATACACCACAATATCCTATCAACCCAACTCTTACAAAAACCCATCTTAACCATGGTAGCATACAAAAAATCCCATTCAACTCTGTCATAGGCTTTATTCATATCCAATTTAATTGCCACCTCATAAGTCCCTTCTCTTTTAGTTCGCATATGATGGAAAAGTTCATGCACAACAATAATGTTATCTTGAATTGATCTTCCTGGGACAAAAGCTCGTTGTCTCTCATCAATAATCTTATCCAACAAACCTTTCATCCTATTAGCCAAGATTTTAGAAAAAATTTTATAGGAGAAATTACACAAACTGATAGGGCGATAGTCACTAACATTTTCCGGACAATCTATTTTGGGTATCAAAACAATGTCAGTCTCATTAATCTGTTTTAGAGAAAAACCCTCCCTAAAAAAATTCCGGATAAGTTCACATACCTGAGGGCCAATAATATCCCACATGTTTTGATAGAAGGCTCCAGTATACCCATCAGGACCAGGAGCCTTCGTCCCTCCTAATTGGAACACAGCTTTTCGCACTTCCTCATTAGAAATAGGTGCCATAAGGCGAGCATTGTCCTGATCTGTAACCCTTACATTAATGCAATTCAGCACTTCCTCAAAATCTCTACTCCCACACGTAGCAAACAGGGCCTTGAACGATGCCGCAAAGATAAATTAGACATTAGACATTAGACATTGAATATTGCACAAAACAATAGAGGACGACTTATATTAGGGACCATCACATGGTTCTAAAATGAGACGGGAGGAAGTATAGATTTCATCCATTTCAATCGTATAATGCATTTAACTACTAGTTAGCGCAGAATTTCTGGTGATGTTCGCATTCCTAGAAGAGATGTTCTGTATTTTAGTAATCTCCAATTTTCAAAGGATGACGAGAGCTGGGAAGAACTTATTCATGGTGCAAGAAAGAAGGGTAAATCAAATACATGCCTTTAGGGAGATTAGAAGCATTGATGCAAAGTGCAAAATGTGTTTAACTAATTACTAAGTTTTTGTTATAGTTTAATGAGTTGCTTTATAATCCCATTATGATAAAATTGCCTCCAAACAAAGCCTTGGTGCCATTAATGTTTTTAGCGCGTACGATTTGTTGCTGACAGAATTCGCACCTACACATTATGAATTGCGCAGGTTTAAGTTTGAATGGTGAAATGTGAATGATTTCATATCAATGCCAATGTCAATGGAAAATAACGATTGCTTAATGCAATGCTATTATTATTCATATCAATACTCAGTGCAACAGCCGCTTAAACCTAAAAGAAACTGGCAAAGAACTGAACAATCGAAAGAAATTATTGGCATTGTTTGTCTCTGAAGCAACCAAAAAAGGAAAATAAAAAAACTCAGTTGCGAGTTGGATCTGCGAAGAAGAAGTTGATGGAAGGCATAATCTCTGGTGCTCTGTTTCGTAGATACTTCCTCAGAGCATGCTCTGCGTATTTCTTTCCCACTGCTTCGTTCTCCATTACTCCTGCTAATCTGTCCTCCTTCTTCACCCTTTTATCAATTCCAAACACAATACTCACCAAATTACTCATTCTTCCTTTTAACTAAAACACAGATAATATTACATGTACATGGTTTCAAATTAGAGAATCAACAAATGCCTTCCTTTTCACTTGGGATCAAACTACATAATTCAACTCATCTGTTTCATTCAAACTGAAAAATGCAATAACAACGATAAGAGATGAGGTGTCACAACAAAATCGAAAGATATACCTAAGGAGCTTCTATTTCTCAAAAGTTGAGAGAGAGAGAGAGAGACCTGACTTCAGGATTGTAGCAGATATTACGAATCATCTGCATGCCACAGATGGTGATGGCGAATCCCATAGCCGCGAACAGTGGGTATACCTATCACCATTACTTCGCAACATAAGCCCTAAACATTAACACTAAATTGAATTTCAAAGTAAAAGGAATGGACATGGATAAGTTGACATGCCTCAGGCCTGATCCATCGACTCCCCATTTGTAACTGCGTTTACACTTCACAGAATGATTAGTGACTGAAGTTTGTGCCCTATAAGTTATCACAACACTCTTCAACACATAACAATTCAATATAATCCTTTCACTTACTTCTACGAGGCCCTTTCGCAATAACACCTATCAGTTGACAGTTTCAACTTAAAAAAAAAAGAGAGACAGAAAGAAGAGGTAAAGATTATGATTGGTTTTACCTGTTGATTAGGTCAATACTCTGACTCACTTACGTTCTTATCCTCCTTTATAATATGCTTGAATTATATGGTTATTTTAAGATCAACATGAACCGACTCGTTATTTTATTCCCTCAATGTTAGCTACTTGAAATACTTGATCAGATACTTGTGTTCGTGAAACCCATTTGGCATCATTGAACGAGGAAACAAGCTTCAATGGTAGAAACAAATTCCATTTGGCATTACAGGGAATTAAAAGGGTAAAAGATAATTCAAATGAAATCATATATTAATATCTGCCCATTTCCTTCCCAAAGAAAAGTATTCTCTTGTATCATAAAGGGTTTGAACCTGATTACACCCTTTCAACTCAAAACCAGCCATGGTTAAACAAGGATATTTAGATGCTAACTGAAGTGGTTTGTTGGCATTTAACATGTATTTACATTTGTATTAGGATTCCCCTTTTTTTTTGTGGTGGGGGGGGGGGCGCTCATAGATTTGAGGCAAAATATTATCCTTAATTCTCGAAAAACCATAACTGCTTATCCTTAATTAGGGGATAGAACTGACATTATCCAGCTTCCACTCATTCGCAAGATTCCGTCAGCTCTCAGAACGCTGAGATGATATACGGTAAGCACACAGAACATGAATAAAGACAGACAATGGATCGCGTGTTGTTACTTCAAAAGAATTGGACTACATGTACCAAAGATTTCCTTTTCCAATAAACATCAAGCTGTATACATGATTGAATTTAAATCCTACACTTTGTAACCAAGCAATTTTATACCAAAAAAAAAAAAGGAACAAGGAAACAAAGTCGCCTGGGTTTTTCAGCCGAGAAATAATAAAAACAATATGCTCTGCAGTACTAGATTTTTGGGCTCTTGCCAGCTTTTCTATCAGCAAAATCAACTACTAGATGCAAATTCTATGTCTCTCGGGCCCGAACCCGGTCCCGCCAAGACCCTTTTTTATTGGCCAGAACCTGAAACCAAGACCAAGTATTGTTAATGCTCAATTCATATGTAAGTTACTTACAGATTAACAGTTAAACCGTGTACACTATGACAGAAATCACTTACAGATTCACTTAAGAGGCTCGTAACAAGGTCCTTTTGATTATCCTCGTCCTTCTCGTTGTTTTCCCTTTCAGGTTCACTGTCAGAAACAACGGGAGGCAGAAGTGCCGGGGCCCCAAACATTGCTTCATCGTGAGCAGCTTTGATTTGTTCCTCCCTTCTTGCCTTCATATGATAATATGCAGGCATTAATTCAGAACTATGCAATCTATTCGGTCTTTCAAACTAGGAAGGAGATGAATTGATTATCCATGATAATGTAAAAGATGAAAGAGATACCTCAACTGCAGAAAACCGGAAACTCTGTCCAATGTGCTTGACTAAGGATGCATCATCTTCGGCAACTGTAGATTGTGGGGAAATGTAAGTCAGTTCTATTTTAGATCAAGGCAAACCAAATCCATCATACTCACCCTTAATATCCTTAAATAGGATATATAACCACTCAATGCAGCAATAGCATATTATGATGATGACAAAGACGATAATTGTTATTAGCATTATGTTGATCCATATTGAGAATTCTTAACAAGGCATTACTTCAATCTGCACGCAGCAAATGCATGAACCCCCTTACATTACCAGGGAACCACCGGAATGGAAAAATTAAATAAAAATGGCAAATATAAAAGAGGTATTTGTTTATTAGTGTCTATCCTAGTAGAAAACAAAAATTCCCACGAAAACATAAGGGATAACAATACTGTCGCTCAAGTCTGACCTTCAATTTCCTCGTCATCAAGTGGGGCATCCTTGTTGAATTCAAATCTTTCCCAGCCAGCACCTTTCACCGAGTCGTTTCCAGCTGCATTAATATATAAACAAGAAAAAGATATTACAATTTGGATAAAGCATCTCAATTACCAAGATTATTGCGTAGCATTCGTTTTTTACTTGCAACATCAGCGTGAAATTTCAAGACATCTTAAGAAAACTTTGCATAGCAGTTTCTTATTCCAAATTATCATTGGTAGATCATGTCGTTTGTCAGTGGTCAAGTTTCATAGATATCTCCATATCCACACAGTAAGCTCCTTAAAATAATTTTGAAACTTGTCAATCATTAAAAAAATGTAGGTAAAAGGAAAACCACCATCAAAGTAGCATAGCCGTAGGGGCCGCCAAATTTAGCGTTCCATGGGGCAAAGAGAATCGCTTACGACAGCGTATCTCGCAGAAGGTCATGAATGGACAAAAAACAACAGTACTGCTTTACGATATGCAAACTCACCAGTTTCAGAAAGCTGCAGCTTCATCTTGGCCTTGACTCTTTCGGCAGGTGACTGTGAGAATAATTAAAGAAAGACGGTCACATCTCGTCAGTCAAGACATTAATAGTAACATCCTAAAGAAAGCCAAAATCCCCCTAACCTAAACATGCTGCATAACACAGTGGGGTTTTACAGTAGCAACGGTATCAACTACATAGAGATACCTACCGTGAGTACTAAAATCGAGAATACGTTACTCCATTTATAAATTATATAGTAAATTAAACAAATAGAAAGCCTGAGACGAAACAACCGCTCAAACAAAGAGAACTAAATTTCTCGCCAAATCAAATGCACATTTTGTGTGAAACTGAATCCTGAATCCCCAGACAAGCGAGTACCAAAATGGAAAACGTACCATATTGTCATAACCTCGAATCAACCGCGCATAATCAGGCCCAGCATTCTTTTCCTTACTAGTTTTACTCACTTTTCTTCGATCACCAGCATCAATATCGCTCTTCTCCGACCTCCGCTGTTGAAGAGGCGAGGAGCTCCGGCTCCTCCTATCAGATCTTCTTTCGCGCGGAGAAATGCTTCTACTGCTCCCTCTACGCCTATGCCTCCTATCCTCCTCATCAGAACCGCTTCTCGACCTGCTTCTCCTTCTCCTTCTCTCGGCATCTCTGTCCCTATATCTGTCTCTACTCCTACTCCGCCTCCTCGAATCTCTCTCCCTCTCCCTATGCTTGTCTCTGCTACGACTTCGCCGCCCTGATGCTCTACTGTCTCTGTCCCTACGCCTCTCTCTGCTCCTACTTCGCCTCCTAGAAGAACGTCCATTATCATCCCCTGGTTTGTGGCTTCGGTCCGAAACCCTAGGTGGTCGGGTTTCGTCGGTGGGTTTCTTCTTTAGCTTGTCTTGAACGGATTTGAGCTGTGCTTGCTTCTCGAATTCGGAGGCCTTGGAAGGGCTCGAAGCTCTAACGAAATTGCTGAGAAATGAAGAGGAAGAAGCGAGAGCTGAGCCGGGTTTAGGAGCGGCGTCGGAGTCGGTGGAGAAGCCGAGACCTTGCTTGAACCTCGCAGCTCCTTCGCCTCTCCGGGTCAGCTCGTCGTAGTAAGCCGCTGCCTTTTCTTCTTCCATTGCTGATCTCCTTCCTCTTTCTTCAGGGATCTCAAAGGAACTAATATTTTTTCTTTCTTTCTTTTCTTTTGCCAACCCCAAAGGAACTAATCCTCAAGTTGAAAATTGTTTATTACTTATTTAAAAAATACTTTTATGTAAGTCGAAATAAAACTTCTCTCACATATTTATTTTAGATTGCCTAAAATCACTTAAAAAAACTATTCCCAAACAATACACTAAAAAAAACTAACATACATATGATATTACGAGGGCTGATTAATTTTTTGAAAAATTTATAATATCCCAATAACATAAGATAACTAGAATCATTAATATAAAAATTAATTAACTTTTTTAAATGAATTACTTAATATATGATTTGATAAATACTCTAATAATAACACATAAATATTTTATAATATATATTATATTTATATAATTTATTTAATTTTTTTATTTTTCTAAAAGTGGACAGTAAATATTATTTTAATGATAGGATTAGATAGTGGTATCTAATTCTAAAGTTCCAAGGCTAAGCTAATTGTTTGAAAAATACTACTTTTATTGATGTAGTAGCACTTCTTTCATTGCATCAGGCCAACCCGATTTGGCAAGGAGATGGAAAGGAGAAGGGTTTGGGGCTTTGGCCTGAGCGAAAATCAAACACAACATTAACTAAATCCAAAGAAAGTAGATTGCACCCAACCAACAAAGTTAATCTAACAACAAAGTTGTAAATTCAAATCTTATTATTGATATAAAGATTTTGTTAATGAATGATATCTAAATACATTTGTAAACTACTTCTGAATTTAAAGATATACTTTAATAGGGAACAATTTTTTTTTTGTTAAAAATGAACTACACCCAACTGAACTCATGAACACCCGTAGTCCTAAACCCTAGTAAATTTTGATGTGTTTGACACCCATAAATATTCATGCATTTAATAAATTGGGTTTATAATAATGGGGAAAATAAATTAAAACAATTCCCGGTGCACGTGATTAAATTAAAGCCTAATTTTGATGCCACCTCACTTTTATCTGAGCTATGTTGATTGGAGCTGGTTCCTTTGGACACTTGAATGATTGTATGGTTTCAACTTTCAACATAGACTGGGAGGGCCAGTGGGGCCTAAATACTATGAGGAGATTGGGGCCCCGGTCCATGGAATATAACTTTTAAATAATATTTTCTGTCTCAATTTATTTAAAAGTTATTTTAAATAATAGATTTTGGAAAATAATTTATGAAAAATTGAAAAGAATAATTTTTTAGAAAATCATAATTTTCACTCTCAAACTATAGTTTTAAGGGTTAAAAGTTATTCTAGAGAATTTGAGTATATTTATGTGACTCACAAAACCAGGATTTTGAGAGTGAAAAGATATTATGCATTTTTAAAACATATTTATCTACCATTTTTAAAACCGTAATTTTAAGGCCAAATCATGGTTTCAAAACCCCCCAAACATGCTCTAAGACATTAAAGCATAAACAATAAGGTAGGGCCAAAACATTTGAGCATAATATTAGATATTAATGATTATATGCAATTTAATTCCCAATTGATTATTACTTCTTCTTTTTTTTTGCTTTAAACCTTATTTTGTATCAAAAATAAAAAAAGATAGGGTCTAACCAATAGGGTTAATAACTTGTTTGTCAACTACCTCCAAAATCACTTTTACATAAGTCGAGAAAAATTCCTCTCACATCCTTTTCTCAGATTACGTGCAATCACTCTAAAAAAACTAATTATAAATAAACCATAAATCTAGGATTAAGGATCAGTGTTCCATGAACTAATGCCTAAATTTCTGCAGATACATACCTATAATTAGTATCCCACAATATTCATATAAGATTATTTTTAATAGTAGAATATTTATGCATAACAAAGGATAAAACGAGGTCCATTAGGAGGGGGTTAGTCCCTCATAATAAACTAAAATTTAAATTTCATTTGAGAGAGATGCATATATTTAATTAAGATAATATTTTGTCCTAATTAAGATAATTCAATAATATTTTTTATACAAATAAATAAAAAAATATTTTAAGAATCACATAACTTCGTTTAATATACCTACGAATTTAACACGAAGGAGTAGCTTAAAAGCTAATTTATGATTAGTTTTTAAAAAATGATTATACGTATTCTAAAGTGAATATGTGAGAGAAATTTTACCTTAATTTATATGAAAATAATTTTAGAAGTGATTCAAAGATATGAGCTGTGGGGTTTGAGTCTATTTAAGCCACAGGATGAGATACGATGGAGCGTCCATATCAAAGCGGATCGGATCACCTCCGATGCGTGGAACCCACCACCTGCCTCCTCCACAATCTATGCATGTACGGTTGTGTATAAGTAATAAGTGCATCCTCACCTCTGCCGAGGTGACCATTCACTCCTTCCCCTTTTGTCCCTCGGTGGCCTTCCCCTCTCAGCCTCCCTCCGCCGCCGCCTCCTCCTCACCCTCTAATCTACACAAAATATTTTCAATGTGAGTTTTATTAATTAAAGTCTATATTTAATTTTTAAATTTTTGATTTTTTTTATTTTCAATATTATTATTCTCACTTAATAGAAAATCTTAATTCAGCAAATGTAACGCTAATTCTACAATTAAATGGTATCAAAATATGTTTAAATATTAATTATTTAATATATGTATTTTCATATTTTAAAATTAAACATGTCTTATTAACATTTAAATACAAAATTATTGTTTAAATTTGCTAAGTCATTATTTTTCATTAAGTAAAATTGACGGTGCTAAAAATAAAAGATTAAAAGTATGATTTAGTCGTGTTTTATTTATCATTCTACAAAAATAAGATATTCATCATTTAACCGTTGAAATTAGAGAACTTAAATATATTACTTTAAAAAAGTTAAATCTCTCTTGAATTAAAAATAAAAGATAGTACTATTATTTATTTTTTTTCTGACGCCCATCATTTATTTCTTTAATATATCGGTAGATTTTTTTAGGATAATAAAAGCATTGACTTCTCCCAAAATTTAATCAAAAGGCCAAAGCTAATCGTGAATATATCATTCAACAAAATATAAAAAGTTATTATAATTTTCAGTTTTTTAAATTTGTATTATTCTAGTTTTGGTTCTTCAAATTTATGAGTAATAATTTTGATTCATCAAATTTCATTTTACTTAATACATTAATCCTTGCAATTCATTAAAAATTTGAATCATTTTAATCACTGATTTTAAATTTAATGTATCCAAATTAAAATCAGAGTAAACTTAAATGTTAAGTCAAATATAAATATATCGAACGGCTGGTTTATAAATTTTCGAGGTCAGCAAAGGTATAGTGGCGCCGGCGCGTTTGAATTTTCGAGGTCAGCAAAGATATCTAACGGCTGGTTTATAAATACCAGTAAAGATGTTCATTAATTTTAAGAAATGACTCCATGGACTGCATTACCCCCCTCCCATCGTATCACCAAACCCGAAGAAATCCTCCAGAATCTGCCTCTCACCAAAACCTCCTCACATTTTCTTAATTTCCAAGGCATGACTTTTCATGGATGTTTCCATCCAAAAAAAACAAAAATCTTAACATCACTGTCAACATAAGCTAAAACCGACAAGTCAACCAAAAAATATATGCCACAGCAACCAAATCTTTGCTTAACTCTTTTGATGGCTATTTGATTTTGAATCTATTTTTGTGACGATAAAAACCAAGAGAATACGATCTGCCAAAGGAAAAAGGAAGCCAACAACGAGTATGGTTTAAAGACTTGAAACTGGGGAAGAAAAGTTGCACTTAGCTTGCACAAACTTTAGTTCGGAAAAGTTGCACAATTTTTTAAGCTGAAAGAAGATCATGAAGATAACTAGACCTTGAAACAAACAATGAATAAAATAATGAAGTTCAAAAATCAAATCAAAAGTGGCAAGAAAGTCAAAAACAGAGGAGGGAGATGGACACAGTACAGAAGGCGAGGCAAGAACAGGAACAGGAAACTCTGGGTCCAAACAAGATTCGTTTTGTCGTCTCTGAGAGACTCTGATGAGTGATGACCAACAACATTACAAGCACTTACTATTCCTATTTTTTGCTATTACTATTTTCCCATTTAACAAAAGCAAATAAAAAAAGTAAGATTTGGACGGAAGCCTGACCAGGACACAAGTGGCCTCCCAAAATCCTCTCTGCTAGATTTCCCAAGATCTCTCAGATTCGTACCCTCTTCGAATCTCTCCCTCCTTTATTGACCCTTTCTGTTTTCCCTCTCTCCTTGTTCTCTCTTTCTTCTCATTCTCACCCACCTTTCCTATTTATAGCTTCTCTCTTTCACATTCCCTTCGCATTTCCTTCTTTTTTTCAGTCATTTCCTTTCTTTCTTCCATATCTGAAACCATGGGTTGTGATGTCCTCCGGCTAAAGGACCCGCCTTGCAGTTCCGGTGAGCTGCATGTTCTTGCCGTCGATGACAGTTATGTCGATCGCAAGGTCATTGAGCGATTGCTAAAAATTTCTTCTTTTAAAGGTGAGACTGCAGATTCCTCTTCTTCTTTAGCTGTTACTAAGTTTTTGCATGGGTGATTGAGTGAGTTCTGAAGCTGATTGGATTTGGAACTGGGGATTTTTCAGTGACGGTTGTAGAGAGTGGAACCAGAGCTCTTGAGTATTTGGGATTGGATGGAGAGAAAAGCTCCATTGGATTTGAGGTAAGAAATTTGGTTTGGTTTGTTGGGTTCTGGAATTCATTTCTCGTTACTCTCTTGAGTGGGTTCTTATGGGGTTACTGGATATGGCTGTGCTCACAGAGTGTGAAGGTTAATCTGATAATGACGGACTATTCAATGCCGGGGATGACAGGATATGAGTTGCTCAAGAAGATCAAGGTGGATAATAATTGGTTTTCCTTGCTTTTGCACTTCTGTGTGGTTTTTTTTTTTCCTGGAGAGAGATGATTTATTAATCTCTTTTTCCGTTTTTGTTTGTTTCCACCAGGAATCATCTATTTTTAGAGAGATTCCAGTTGTGATTATGTCATCTGAGAATATCTTGACTCGAATTGATAGGTGAGCACTTCATACAATACTTTCCTGGTTGTGACTTGAACTAGATATCTGCCAAACTATGAACTTAATTCCTCCATCGTTCTGATATTGTTAGAATGTTCTGTGATGTTTGTCTGAGAAACTTGTACTCTGCACCAAAATTTCAATTTTTGTTGTTCGACACCAAAATTTCAATTGGGACTTTGTAAAATCAAATATTAGTTTGTTACAGAGAATTTCTCGGCTATGCATTCTGATTCATTTAAACTCTTCACTCTGTGAGTACATAAATTATCCATAACAAAATCAGAGAATAATTTCCAGCTAAATGATTTTAGATTTTAACTTAGATCTGGGTTGGCATTGATTCGGATTGAGGTCACTTTGGAATTTCAGATCAGTTTCAGAGAAGGTTCCTAAATAATAAGTTCCTTACCTCAGAAGAACCTATAACATTTTTTTTTAAATTGAAATTCTGGCCATGATGAGCCAACTTGAATGTTCATATGAAATCCAGATTCCCATTAGTCTAATAACCAACTGAGTTTTGTTTGGTGTCATCAATTATTATTGTTATTATAGATGCCAAAAATGTTACGATATGGTTATAATTGTTGTACCTGAAATTATTGGAATGTGCTATAGAACAACAAATAATTCTGTTTTGCGCTAAATGGCAGATGCTTGGAGGAAGGAGCCGAGGAGTTTCTGTTGAAGCCAGTGAAGTTGGCAGATGTGAAACGATTGAAAGAATTCATAATGAAGGGTGAAGGGAAGGAAAATGGAGAGGCAAAATCTCACAAAAGAAAGAGATCATCAGAAGATTGCAGTGAACTTCCACCAACACCATTCTCATCTGTGTCTTGTCCTTGTGATCTATCATCTTCTTCCCCATCTGCATTATCCTCCAAGAAGCCTAGATTGCTAGCAGAAGTTGAATAATGCCCCTTCACATCTTCAAGTCCCTGAATCCTCTGAAAGGATCAAGCTCTTCACACTAGTCCATAATTTTTGCTGACATGCTAGAAAGAATCACTTTTTTTGGGTCGCATACATGTGTTTTTTTTTTTTTTTTTTTGCGGATTATGCCCCTGTATATATGGAACTGTCAAATTTTGAGGAAAAAACCCTGTATTGTAAGGGTTTTGTGCTGCAACTAATAGAAATTTTTTGAATGTAAATCTTGTGCTTGTGATGTTTAAAATGCCACTTGCAACCCTATGGATGGATTAATCCAAGTGTACGAGTCTCTAATCCCTACCGGCATTTCAAAATCTGATCTTTGCTCAAATTTCTTAGATGAAACATTTGGTTGGCGATAACGGCACCAAGTTCTTATCATGTAGTATAATTGGATATCACTGTTGGGAGTTGAGGGGACAGTGATCTGCACAAGAATTTCCGAGGCAGAAACACCTCATCTCTGATTAGATTCCCAGTGGAATGGTTGCTCGTATTTCTAAGACCTTGAACCAAAAAAAAAAAAAGAGCTCAATTATGCAGGGAGAAAAGACAAAGCCAGTTAACAATGTCTCCACTTTCCCCTATGCTTTTAAGTTTTAAATGCCACAATGGTCAATCCAATGGCTGGTTGATGTAGGGGTGAAAAGTGAAAACCCTATGGTCAGCTCAAAAGCCTATTACCTTGGGGTCCCAAATTCAAATATACTAATGTCACAAAAAAAATTGTATTTTTTTAAGCACATTTTTTTAATAAAAGAAGTGTAGATATTATTATTTGTATTTGTTTAAAAGAACAACTCATCTATTTTTAAAAGATTAGTCTTTTTTAAAATTTGTAAGGGATATTATCATATTAAAATAACCTCTCAAACATGTCTCCTTTTTCATTCCCTTTCCTCACTCCTCTGTTTAACTTTAAGCCATCCTTGGCCCTGGCTTTCATTGCTATTTAGTCCTTGATGCTCGGCAACCATTGCAAGACTCCAAATTGGGTCATCGTCAATTTTCAATTATTATTTACTATTAATCCGACCATTGTGTTTCTTTTAGAACAACAAGTTTTTAACATTATTATATTCAAACAACCATCAAAGAGTAGGATAGGACACCCAATACCCCACAAGCAACAACATATGCATCCCAACAATCACCCATCAACCCCCCACAAACTCAATCACGTTCTTTTCATTTAATCAAAAGCTCAAACTTGACATCCATATATTTTATTCCAAACAAAGTCCCTCTGGCTCTTCTGGTGCGCCAACACACCAGAATTTTTGGAATTGTTACTTCAGTTTTTGGAGAGACGGCATCAAAATTTAGGTCAGCAGTATAGAACAAAGCTAAAAACATTGTCAGATAACATTAAACAAAGCCAATAGAGAGATTGAGACAGGTCGGCTTCCACTGCAAATAAAGCCTGCAATTGAGTTAGCCCACACCATTCAACAATGGCCGACCTATATAATACATCTTTCTTTTCACTAAGCTTCAATTTGAAATTGCAATTTAAGGTGCCATAATTAAGATTTAAAATTTTAATACAGTAATAAAACTACTACTGATGACAACTGTCACATTGAAACCATCATCAACCATTGGTAGACATATTCAAACATATAACTCCTAAACTATCCCCTGAAGGCCCATTAGAGTCATCTCTGAAGTTTCAATCTTCTCACTTCGGAGTTCATCAATGTCTAGCCCTAGTCATGCAATTACAAGGGCTGTGGCTGCTACTGCAACTGTTATGTCGTTATTTTATGGGATTGTCTTTTACTTGTTTTATAAGTTTATTCAATCTCAAAGGCACAAGGTTGCTGCTGCTATTCTCAGAGATAAAGGGTTGAACCATCGGGGCCTAGAGAAAGTTAATGGCAAAGTGAAAGGATTGGTTGTTGAAGAAAATGGGATCCACATTCTTTACATGTTGGAAGCAGATGGTAGACCAGTGAGAACTAGATTCCCAAAATGTTGGTTTAATCCAAGTTATGAAAATTCTGAAGAATCTTTGAAACTAAATTGTAAACCAGTATCCCCAGTACCTACTCTGCCTTCTTCAGTTTCTGCCTCATCACCCCTAACTCAAGGAGTTTCACAATCCCCTTCACCTCCTACTCCTCCTCCACCACCACCACCTCCTCCTCCTCCTCCGCAGCCACCACCACCTCCTCTGAGAAAGGAAATTGCAAAGGTGCCACTTAAGCCTCCATCGCTGCCACCACCTCCACCTCCAAAGGCTGGTGGCTTCTCCTCATCATTGAGGCCTCCACCTCCACCTGAAGGGAAAGCAAGTAGGCAGAACATCAAAGAGGTAACCCTAGACAAGAGCTCAAGAGAGAAAGATGGTGACACAAAAAGGCTGAAGCCTCTTCACTGGGATAAGGTTGCAGCCAATGTTGATCATTCAACTGTGTGGGATCAGATTAATGATGGCTCTTTCTTGTAACTCTTCCTTCCTCATGTTTTTTCATGCCATCTTATCTAAAAAAAAAAAAAGTTAAGAAATCACCAATTAAGGTTTTTTTTTTTTTTCAATTTTTTTACAGGTTTGATGATCAACTCATCGAAAAACTATTTGGATATTCAAGCAACAACAAAAACCAAGAAAGATACATGAGTCTTTCAACAAATTCCAATTCCATTTCACCACCTCAAGTATTCATTTTGGATCCTCGAAAATCCCAGAACACTGCGATTGTGCTAAAGTCCTTAGCAATTTCTCGTGATGAAATCCTAGAAGCAGTCCTTGATGGCCAAGGACTCAATTCTGACACACTTGAGAGACTCACCAGATTAGCTCCAACTCAGGAAGCAGCAGCCAAAATCATCAATTTCAATGGCGACCCAGATAAATTAGCAGATGCAGAGTCTTTCCTTTACCACATCCTCACAGCATTGCCAACAGCATTTACTCGTTTGAAAGCAATGCTTTTCAGATCAAGCTATGATTCTGAAGCACTTCAGCTTAAACAAAACCTAGGAACACTCGAAATGGGATGTAAGGAACTGAGAACCAGTGGTCTCTTTAGAAAACTCCTAGAGGCCATTCTCAAAGCCGGGAACCGAATGAATGCTGGAACTTCAAGAGGCAATGCACAAGGCTTCAACCTAAACTCTCTCAGCAAGCTTTCTGACGTGAAAAGTACAGATGGCAAGACCAGTTTGCTTCAATTCATTGTGGAACAAGTGGTTCAGTCAGAAGGAAGAAGGGAAGCTACATATCAGAAAAAGAACCTGACACAACAAGAGACAGACAGAGAATATCTTAGACTTGGCTTACCAGTACTAGGTGGTCTAAGTGATGAGTTATGTGAAGTAAGAAAAGCAGCCAACATAGAGCATCACAGCTTCATCTGTGTGTGTTCAACTCTTGATGCTCATGTCACTGAAATTCGCCAGATTATGACATGTTGTAATAATGGTGATCAGAGAGGTGGCTTTATTAAGGAAATGAAAGGATTCCTGGAGGACTGTGAAGAGGAGCTGAAGCTGGTGAAAGAAGAACAAGAAAGGACCATGGAGCTTGTGAAGAAGACGAACGAGTATTATCTAGCTGGAGGGTCCAAAGACAGCATGTCGAACCCATTTCAACTGTTCGTTATTGTAAAAGATTTTGTTGACATGGTGAACCAGGCTTGCTTAGAACTCAAGAAGAAGCTAGAAAAGAAGAACGGAGGACTAGAAGCTGTATTATCAACATCACCAACAAAGAAGATGCCACTCAGATTTCCAAACTTTGATTTCGATTTTGTGTCAAATATGTCAGGAAAAACATCTTCAAGCCAATCAGAGGATGATTTTTGACAGCCATGTACAAGAGATCAAGAATAGCATTTACATTTTTCCGCCTTTTGTGACATTTGTTAATCTTGTGTTGCATATAGTTATAAGAATTAAAATATGTGAAAAGAGTCTTATTTTAATTTATGCAAATATAATTTTTCAACATTTTAACAAATAGATATATATGTCTTCTGAAGATTGAGTTCTAGTAAGTTTCAAAGAACAAATAATAGCCCAACATTAAGACAAGAAGAAACGTGGCCAAACGGCCCAAAAGAGAGAAGAATGTTCCTCGTAATTTCTTAGAAACAAATATCAACATCAATATTCATATCCACACGCAAAATGTAACATATTAAATTGGATAGTGCCAACTTGTAGGAAGTTCCGAGATTCTTCACCCCGTGGTTTCATCACGTATTTACCCATCAACGTTATTCATTTGCTTTTGAACATTTTTCATTAGGGTTAAAATTTAAAATATATATCATGATCCATCTCAAGTGTAATTTTCTTTTCATTCTGCTCCTTACGAAACTTTTTAGTTAATTTAGTTCCTTTGTTAGTTTAATCAAAGTTAGTATGTAAGATTAATATAACATAATATTTATAATGAATTACATTATACACATGACTTGCCGTGGGTTTAAGGAATAATTTAACTTCATTTGGAAAAATCTTTCATCTTTCGTACGCCCCTGCAAGCCGACAACCCCTTCACAAAGTCTCCGTCAACGGCTACTAGCAGAAGACTTTTGAGCTACTTGACATAGATGCTTCAAGCGAGAGATAAAAAACCAGTTAGAGAGAATATTGAATTTGAAGCCATAAGGTGTAAGAGAAACGCAGAAACATGGCTGGTGGAGGTGCAAGTTCTTCTGCAACGAACATAGTACTGAAGGAAGATCCGATTAACAAGGCACTTGCTCTGTCCTTGAGGGCTCACAAATCACCAGAGAAGCTTTACCTTGTTGAAAAGATTCGCAGCAGCAGCGGCCCAAAGAAAGTCATAATTAGCTTCCCAGGTTTTGGATCTGTAAAGGACTGGTATTCTGAAACACCCTTTGGACAAGCCCAAATAAATTTCACCCTCTTTCCCTCGCTTAAGAGTGTTGGCAATGATGAACCTGCTTTGGTGAATAAATCATTTCTTCTGAGATTTGAAGCCATTTTAAGCAAGACATCTTTCCCTGATGCGGTATGTATATAATCTAACTATACAAATGTTATTATAGAATTAGACTGACTATTTTAACTCCAGATCTTAGAACTTAAAAAAGTCCATGAATAATTTTGTTTAGTAACTATAAGATAAATTGGCTTGTGCAGGTAGAGAAAGCGATTGGTAAAAAGAAGCAAGTAATGTTCACAGGCCACTCCTCTGGTGCTGCAATGGCCATTCTTGCAACCCTATGGGCTTTGGACAAATACCTAACTCCAGACAAGAACCAGTTCCCTCCTGTGTGTCTCACTTTTGGGTCTCCTTTAATTGGTAATCACATTTTGTCTCATGCAACAAGAAGAGAAAAGTGGTCCAATTACTTCACGCATTTCGTTATGAAATATGACATATTGCCAAGAACCCTACTGGCTCCTCTTTCTTCATTTGAGCAAAGATTTGACCCTGTTCTTGAATTTTTCAACCCCAAATCCAAATCTTTTGGGAATGAGTCAGTGACAAAACAAAGTGTGGCTTCAGAGTTCTACTCTAAAGTCATGATAAATGCAGCAAATGCTACAAGGTATGCAGCTTGTAAGCTCATGGGCAACACAAATGCTTTATCAGAAACAGTAGCAAGTTTTATAGCTTTAAGCCCTTATAGACCTTTTGGAACATACATTTTCTGCACTGGAAGTGGAAGGCTGATTATTATAAAAAACCCAGATGCTGTCCTGCAGCTCTTGTTCTTCTCCGCTCAATTGAACAGTGAAGCAGAAGCTGCTCCAGTTGCCTATAGATGCCTGAAAGAACATTTCATATATGCTGATGAACTTAAAAAAAGCTTAGCAATGCAAAATGTGGTTCACTTAGACCAACTAGAGAATTTGCATTTGTCTGCTGATGCCCCCCCCACATGGCGATATTTCAGCAGCCAACATGGCCTTAAATGACCTTGGACTTGTAAGTAACATCTCCTCAGCTTCTTGTGTGTATAGTCCTACATTTGTACCTGGCTAAACTAACAAATTTAGTAGACTTAACCCATTTGGATTAGTGGAGTTTTGTTGTGACAATTTCCAGAATATGTGATTAATCATGTGTCTGAAATATCAGAGCGAAAGGGCTAGGCTATGTCTTGTGGCTGCTGGAGAGATGGAGAAAAAAAAAATCAGAAACGAGGATCAAATCGACCGCGAGAAAGCTCAGAAAAATATGGAGAAACTGCAAGAATATGAGGAAGTAAACGGGAGCGTGAGCTACTATGAAGCCTTCAAGCGGCAGGACCACGAACTTGACTTCCTATCAAATGTGAACAGGCTGAAGCTGGCGAGTGTATGGGATGACATAATTGAAAAGTTAAGAAACTATGAACTGCCAGATGAATTTGAAGCCAAGCCAGAATGGATTGAGCTTGGAACCCGGTTCCGACGCCTCGTGGAGCCACTGGATGTCGCCAACTATTACCGGCATGTGAGGAACGACGTCACAGGAGCTTACCTGGAAGGAAAGGGAAGGCCAAGGCGATACAGATACACACAAAGATGGTTGGAGCATGCGGAGAGAAAGCCAAAAGGAGCTTACTCAGAGTCGTGCTTAATGGCAGAGGTGGAAGAGCTCTGGATCAAGACAGAACAAGGCACGCCATTTGAACAAGTTAAGGAACGTGTTCTGAAACTTGAAGAAGATATCAAAAGATGGAGTGACCAAGGAGTACTGTCTAACTATGTGTTAGTGGAGGGTTCGACCCCTGTGAAGCTGTGGAACCGTCTACCCAACGAACACAAGGAAGGATCCCGCATAAGGAGTCTCATACTGAGGAATTAATGTATCATCATCATAATAGGTATATTGTGATACTCGTGTGTTTGTATTATTTTGTATGCTGGCTACTGTTATTGGGGAGTGAAGCTTAGCCGCATGTGTTTGCTTTTATTGGGGCGTGAGAAGGTATTGAAGAGATATTATGTTAGAAATGGGACGCTGATAGCTCATTTGGTATTAACTTTTGAAAAATGATTGTACACAATCCAATATAAATATTTGAAAAGAGTTTTATCTTGATTTATGTAAAACTAATTTTAGAAGTAGTTAATAAACAAGTTTTAATTAAGTTTTGAGAAATTAATTCTTTTTACTAAACACAACTCCAATTAATGCAACATGAGTTAAATACTGGATATCTAGATTTATACATATTTCTTCTGACCATTTACTTAAACGTAGATTTAGATCAAACTATATGTTTGTGAATTGTGATGGCTTTCGAGGGAGGAAAAAAAGTTTTCTGCCAAAAATTAAGTTGAAGTTTAACCAAAATTTTGTTAACTTTTAATGACTTTTCAATGTCATCAACTGGCAAAAGTCTCTGCTTCACATCATCTTATTCTGTAAACAGGTATAACGAAAAGAAAAGTGCGGTGCATCTATTTCGCTCGATGTCTGTACGGAACACAGCAGCAATCGGAATTCTTTGCTCAAGTTCCTCAAACAAAACATAATTTAGGCTGAGCATCCCGGAGAAAAATAATAATACGAAAAAGTTCTTTGTTTTTAGTCATTCTTGGGTGGTCTAACATTAGTTCATTACTAAAGATAAAATTGACTCCATTTGTCGCGTTCATCAGAACTATCCACCAAAGGATTCAAAAAGAGAAATAGTAATCATTCATATTTCATCATGTACCAAATACATTTCGTCAACCTGATATGCCTCCGGATAATCTTCACACTCACAGCTGCCCCAAGTTTCTATATTCATTCATATCTGACATGAATAGACAGATTTATGTTCATCACAAATGATTGAACAAAAAAAAGTTTAAAAAAAAAAAAAAAAGATAGTGGAACGTCCCCTGAAAACACGAACACTGACGAATCTACAAGAAAGTACTTCAATTTCGTGCATAACCTATTCAAACAGCTAATGAGTCGTATCATCATAGCTATCCCATAAAAGTTGGACGCGCATCTTCCATTAAAAACCCTTGATTTTGCTACACGCCCACAATAATTGAATCTGCAGAAGCTCCCCCTGTACACTTTGAGTAATGTGACAAGTAACTACACATTAATATACCAAATACTCCACACAACATGATAATGGAAGGACACAGTGCCATTAACTTCGTTTCTTCAACATCACGTGCAGGTTAGGGAATAATAAATCTCATGCACCCTTCATATCCCATTGTTGGCCTAGAGATCACCGAGCCTCAAAGATAAGAGCAGATAAGTAGTCAGCAAAGAGACAAAACTACGAATGCTCCAGAGAGAGTGATTTACTCCAATTACTATTCCTTAAAGTTAGCTTTCTTGCTCGTATTACAACTTACCACCACTTCGAGCAAAACCTAGGATAGCTTCATGCCAATGAAGTAGCAGAATGACCTTAGTTCAGCAACTGCTATTATTTAATCGCAATGAGTCAGAAACCAAAAAGCAGACTTGCCAATATTTATCTGTCCTACGTATACAATGCTCCTTTCTAAAACGTAATAATTAATGAATAAGCGTTTATTTAAATGACACAACTACTATGTGTAAGGTTACCGATCACACTGCTTGCCTAGCAACCTGATATATAGGTAAATATGACCCAACAATTCTGCATCAAACAATAATGCTGTCTGTTCAGTTTCCAAAGCAAATAGACAGATTACCTTCTTTGTCCTTTTAAAGAAAATGAAAGATTTTTTACTATTCATAACGCCAAGTCCTATTAATATCGAGGAGAGCTTAATGCAATTATAGTTGACAATCATATAAAACCTTTCAGGTTATCAATTCTATTGCCCTTGATACAGGAAACCTCAAATTAGCAACTGGAGGAAAGGCTGCCAAAAAAAGCTGACAAAGCTAGACACCAAGTCGTTATTGTGATCATGGAAATTGTCAGCATATATGATCATGTATATTATCAAAATTAAATTAGAATAAATTGACACTCAGGTTCCTACAGGTGATTCCACCATCTTTTGATGGAAATATGAGAAATGTCAAGAAGGAATCTTAAATAAATCAAAGAATTTAATGAGCTGCTATTTCAGTTAATGTTTACTTGGTTCTATTCCAAGACAAGTCCCTCAATTCCCCTTAATCAAGCATAACAAAACTCCTGGATTGTTATGTACACGCCTCTAGGGCAGAAAAAGATATTGAAAAGAAATGGCAAAACAAGACACCAACTATATTCGAGTAGATTGCATCAAGCTACACACAAGGAAGCAAATAAAACAATAACATGACATAATATCATTACCTCAGAGCTTGGAAAACCTTAGCGACGAGCTCTCAAATTTAAAATTTTCTTTTCCTTTCTTTTTTTTCATTTTCACTCATCACCGGTTTCTCGGCTCCTAGATAATCACCAGGAACAACATTCAAATGGCATCCCTAATAGAAACATAATAAAACTTATCTACTACTTAAACTAATGAAAATACAAATCTCCAGAACCTAGAAGAATGAAAACCATAATCTTAACTTAATAATTATTAGCATTTCCAGGTATAGAAGAAAATGATCGACCTGCCATGCAATATAAATACACTGAAAGTTATTACTCCATTTTTCAAGCATAAATCAATTTTTTCTTTTGTTGGCTATACAGAAGGCACAATGCGTTGGTAGCAGACGAAGGGTAAAGGGCAAGTGAAGAGATCGTATTTTAGAAAGTCGCAAAATGAACGTGTTAAATTAAACATGGATGTTTGATTTGGAAGTATAAAATGATTTAAGTGCAAAACGCATTATTTGAAGGGGGAAAACAACGGGAAAAGGCCGCAACATGATATTCAATCGTTTTTTATGTATTGAATCTTTATATCAACTTATCTATTCACATACGAATCTGAGTATTCTACATCAACGCATGCAAAATCAAACTCCAGATGAGAAACAGCTTGATTCCATGGTGATCAAAATCCATAAAACTACGCCAACTAGACCTAAAAAAAAATATACGAATACAGACCATGCAAGGATGCAAAAAGTAGACCCAACATACAGAATTCAAGAAAACAGAGACAAATACTCTTATGACCTTTCGATCATGCTACACGAACGAGCAAGCCGAAGAGTCAGGCTGCCTCCGTGCACGCTTGCCTCTGTCTCAACAGGTTCGCACTCATAGGTCTTCCTGCACCCCGGACAGCGGCCATCTCCATCAAGAATTCTCTTATGGCAAAATAGGCAAAGCCGGAAACCACAAGGGCAAGGTAAAAAACTTGAGTCTGTCAAATCAAGATCCTCACAACATATAGGACAAGAATGAGGCACAGCAGTACGAGCCCAGACAATCCCTCCTCCACATCGCCTATCGGGATTTGGTAAGCTGAACTGCTTCGCAAGATTGGGCAAACTCTGAGGGCGAAAAGCATCATCAGGCCTCCAAGCTCGGGTATTACCAGAGGTCTGCGAATTTAACCTGGCACTCTCAGGCTGGAAATTCTGCGCCCCTGAACTTGAACCGTTTGCTATTTGAACAGGCGAATCCATTTGAACAATAGTTTCATGTTCCTGGCGCGACTCCGAACACGGGTTTTGACGCTTCTCATCGGCGGCTAAAGCATCTGCCACAGCCTCCCAATCATCAAAGCACTCATCATCACCTTCTTCTTCGTCCGTAATGTTCCCAGAGCAGCATCCAGCACTGCTGCTGCTGCTGCCGCCGCCGCTGCCGCCCGTGAAAAGTGTTCCAGAATTACTACTGCCCAACACGCTGCTATTAACACTGGTGGGACTGTTGGATGGAGATTCCACATCGCTGTCTTGATGGACAGATCCATCATTATCTTCGCCTCTAGGCCTCATTTCGAATACCTCCAGTGAACGTTTGCAATCTTTCCCGTCAGGCATTGGTGGTGCGTGATTATTGTCGCCTGCGTCCTTGCGTCCTTTATTCTTAACCACACCTGAAACCCATCAATCGATATGCGAGAGCAAAATTAACCCAAGAAAAACAAAAAAGTATCGAAAAAGGCATAAGGAGACAACACATACCTTGAGAAAGCCATTGCTCTCGCCGAGCATCAATCTTGCACTGCTTCAATTTAGCCGACCTATTGGTCTGAATTTTTCCAATAAATTAGAATGGGGACGGAGCAGAATGCCCAAGATAAGCAATCACAATAACGTCAAACGAACAAGCAATCAGTATCTTACCCTCTTCTTCTTGCCCAAATTTTTCGTGTTCGCAGCTGAAGGAATCGGAGCGGTGGAGATTGAATCAGAAACCATGGCTGAAGTGATGGATTCAAATTCAGAGAATCAAGATTCGCAAAAACCCTAATTTGTGCGGGAGAATAGAGAAAATCTAGAAAGAGAAATCTGTGAGAGGGGATGAGAATGGATAACTTAACGGAAGCTCCTCTGCACCTATCGCTCTTTTTCAGACTTAGAGAACGGAGGGTCGAGGTTGATGTTATATATATATATAACACATATAATCCCCAAAATACCCTCACCTTAATTCGATTTTCGAGGGTTTCTTTTTTTTTTTTTGCCAATTTCGAGGGTTTCATTGTGAATATAATGTGAGGTTTCTATCATTTTATGACTGTCGAGAAAGAAACGTGGAACACACAAAAGGGCGCATTCGTAAAATCGGAAGAACGATAGAATGGAACAAGTGTCGTCATGCTGAGGGTTATTTCTTGATGTCCAAAAAGAAAAAAATCTGACCCTTAATTAGTCAGTATTATCTTTTGGGGAAAAAAGGAAAAAAAATTAGTCAGTATCATCAAGTTAACCTGATCCGAATATAATTTATTTAATTAATGTTTAAAATTTTATTTTAATCTTCTCAAAAACAGTTGTATTTTTTTGTTTAATATACGACATAATGTTTAAGCAATCATATCTTTTTGTTGCCATCGTTGAAAGTAATCATATCACACTCACACATTACAAATTGTTAAGTACTTATTGCCTTCTAATGTAAAAAAATTTGAACGATGTATATATAAAAAATAAAGGGAATAGAGGAAACAAAACAATAATAAATTATAGCCAGTAGATCATGAACCTAATTTAACATAAATATAAACTGTGACAGGATTAATTTTAAATTCATTTGCTTGTATTCATTAGGTTCATTCATCCAATTAGAGCCGGGAATTTGGGCTGGGCCTGTAGGGCCGGCCCGATTAAGCCCGATTAATTGAAGGGTCGGGTCTGTGATTTTGAGCTTCCAGAAGGAAACGGGCCTAAAAGGGTCAGCCCTAATGGGCCGAGGGCTTAAAAGGGCCAGCCCTGTAGGGCCGAGGGCCGGCCCTTTTAAGCCCGCCATAATTTTTTTTTATATTTTTTTAAATAATTTATATGTATTTTACATAATAAACATATTTTAAATTTATAATTTTGGTTTATTATTTGTTGCAAAAACTTAAAATGATGATGATGATGATGTTACAGATGAAATACTTCATATTTTTTATCTCGCCAAAACAAAACCTTCTGAGCCTATTCCTAGTGAAGCTTGGTCAAATGCAAATATTCTTAAAATTGAAGATAGTGATAATAATTGATGAAGAAAGAAGCTTATATTATATGATTTGTGAACTTAAGTTTAAAACTTTTAGAG
>QFDD01114708.1:0-21523 GCA_006871305.1 Vachellia collinsii
CCCTATACTTTTAGAAGTGATGAAGGTTTAATCAATACTCCAAAGGGCAATTCCATTTATTGAGTTTTCAATCTATCCATTTTATCATTTCCGTGATTTCTAGCTTTCTATAACTTGAAAATTCCAAAAAGAACTTAATCCTATTTTCTGCAAATTCATTCAATACAAAACCCCCAATTTTTATCTTTACGCAGGTTTCGTCACTTAGATTACATAGGACCAATTAGGCTCCTCGAAGTGAACACGACCCGGATCGCACCACTATAGTGCATTCCCATCCGGAATTTATACAATTTTTGAGGGCCCATAACGACTAAGGACTCATCAAAATGGCGTCGTTGCCAGGGAGCCATTGAATTGGTTCTTCGTGTAATTTGGGTGTCAACTTGAGTGTTGAGCTTGGGTTCGAACCGTGTGATCGAGGTTTTCTTGTAGTTGCATTTACATTCTAGTTGTAAATGCATTTACTTCACCATAACTAGAAGACTCAAATTTGGATTTCTTAATAATGATGCTCCATTGATTCCTTGATTCCTGGGATAAGTAAGATGGATTCGGATACTGAGTCTGAGGTTTCTTTACTGTAACTTCAGTGAAAGCCAAGTGAGCCAAGGAGACAAAGGAGGAGATTTCTTTTACTACCGATAGAGGTTGATCAATCTTTCCTTAATGAAGGGCCTTGTTACGTTTGAACCATAAGAAGTTCAGTAAATCAATAATTCTTTTAAGCATATCTTCATGACCATCAAAGTTGAGGTGAGTTAACATTTCTTTCAGCCAAGACTGAGATGAGGAGAAGCTCTGAATTGGAGGTCTGATTGACAAATATCCAAACCATATGGACTGAGCATAGGGGCATGAGAAGAAGATGTGTTCAAGAGTTTCATTGGAAGCACATCCAAATAAACATTGACCTTGTATATTCAAGTGATGGGCTTTTAGAATATCAACTGCAGGCAAGGCCTTACGTAAAAGTTTCCATATAAAGAGCAAGCATTTATATGGTAATTTTATTGACCACAGAAATTTCCAGAACGGATCAAAATTAGTTGATGTATTCAACTCTTGAGCGAGAAACTTCTTAAAACCCTCTTTAACACTATACATACCTAAAGAGTGTCCCGACTAGTAAAGTCTATCTACTCTATTAGCAAAAGAGATTGGAGAAGAAATAATTTCTCTGGCTATGGAAGGAGAGTATAAAGAGTGAACTAAAGTAGTATTCCATCTTATAGGATTCCAAAAGCTACAGTTATGCATTAACAGATCAGCAACCGTTGCAGAGTTGTTGAGGTTGTCTGATCCAGATTGCATAGGCCTCCACAGAGGGTGGTTGAGGGCAATGGCATTCCCATTTCCTACCTGCCATTTGAGATTTGACGTGATCACATCAGAGGACTCCAAAATTCCTTTCCATAACAAGGAAGAGTTGTAAGGTTTTTTGAAGAGAGTTTCATATCTACAATCCATATATTTAATCTTCAGGTTGATAAGAAGAGGGGAGGGTTCATCAGAATTAATGATTCTCCAGATCTGTTTAGCAAGCAACGCTTGATTAATTGCTTTAGAAGGTCTGATCCCTAAACCTCCTTGATTAATCGAAAGAAACAACTTTTCTTTACAAGCTAGATGATCTTTCTTGCGATCCCCATTCGATCCCCAAAAAAAATTAATGCATCTTCCATCAATCTTGTCACAAATATATTGTGGAATTTTAACACAAGACATGATGTGAATATTGGATGCCGATAACACTGACTTAATCAAGGTTAACATGCTTAGCTTGTGAAAGTAATCTCTCTTTCCAAGCAGATGTTCTACTTTCCACAGATACAATTACTTGTTGGTAGATAGTGGACTTATCTCTACTAGGATCAATCCAAGTACCCAGATACATTCCAAGTCTTGCTGAGAAGTGAATGCCAAATTCTTGTGAATACAATCTCTTGTCTGAATGTGAGATATTGGGACTAAAAATTAAAGAGGACTTGTTTTTGTTGATTTGTTGGCCTAAAATTAGGCAAAAGGAATCAAGAGCTTCTTTCACCGAACTAACCCCTTGCGAGTTACATTCAAAAAAGAGAATAGAGTCATCTGCGTATAAAAGATGAGAGATTCATTTAGCTTCTCTACAGATTTTGATACCTTTCCATTGATTTAAAGTTTCAGCCCTGTGAATGAAACATGATAAGACATTCAGAGATATTATAAACGAATAAGGGGATAGAGGGTCTCCCTGTCTGATTCCTTGCATTGGATTGAGGTTGGAAGCCAAATGAATGTTGAAAAGCAATTTATATTGAATAGTTGATATACATTGGCTGATTAGATTGATCCATTTAGGGGGAAAACCCATCCATCTAAGAACAACTAGAATGAAATTCTAGGAGATCTTATATATGGCCTTAGTAAAATCCACCTTGAGTGCTGCCAGTTTCCTCCTTCCTGGCCTAGCAATATGGATCTATTCCATGATATTAGCTGCCAACATAATAATGTCAGATAATAAACACCCTTTGAGAAAAGCACTTTGGTAAGGCGAGATTAGATCACAAAGAAGCCCTTTGAGTCTATTTTAAAGAATTTTGGAGATTATTTTATAGGAAACATTACAAAGGCTGATAGGCCTAAAGTCTTTGAATGACTGGGGTTCTTCAGTCTTGGGAATTAGGATAATGTTGGTTTTGTTCATACTCTTCAAAATGAACTCTGAGTCCCAAACAGAATAAATCATTGCAAATAAATCTTCCTTAATTAGCTCCTAGTATTTCTGATAAAACAAAGCATGATATCCATTCGGGCCAGGGGCACTATCCTTGGGGAGACTAAACTGCTTCTTTTAACTCCCTCATAGATAAGGGTGCCTTAAGCTGAGAAATATGGTCATTTGATAGGAGGGGAATTTCAATCTGAGCAAGAGATTGATGAATACTGTCCATATCTATTAAGTTTTAAGAGCAGTAAATTTGATGATAGTGGGAGGTGGCTATATTTGATAATTCAGAAGCTACATCAGTCCAAGAGCCATCCTCTTTCTTAAGACTAACAATAAAATTTACTGATTTTCTTCTATTTACAACATAATGAAAGTATTTGCTATTCCTTTCTCCATCTTTACTCCATTTAATCTTAGCTCTTTGAGCCCAGAAACTAGATTTACAATCATACAAAAACTCTTTGAGCCCAGTTTATGCTTTGCATTACATACTTCATTTTCAATGGACGGGTGAACAGAGGATTCACGCAAAGAAATTTTGAGGATAACATATCTAATCTCTTATCAGCTTCCTGAATTCTATGAAAAACATTACTTATAGAATTCCCACTCTAGGAGTGAAGAACCGTAAGGGTGCTCGATAATTTCTTGTGCAGTCTGAAACTTGGGGATCCAGGGAACAATTGCGTCCAATTTTGAGCTATTATATTATGGCACTCAGCAAAATGAGTCCAATAAGCTTCAAACTTCTTTTGCTTATAAGGCTTCAATTGAAATTTTGAGGAGAATAATATTGGGCAATGATCAGAGGCAGCAAACCCAGAAGCAATTAAGTGCGAATGGGGAAATTCATTCAACCAGTTAATGTTGCAAAAAGCTCTATCAACTCTTTCTAAAACTAGATCTTCCCCTTTTCTGTTATTAGTCCAAGTAAATTCTAGACCTGATTGAGGTAAACTAATCAGGCTAGTTGAATCCAAGCAGTGGGAGAAGGAAGCCATGCTAGAGGAGGATCCATTTTTGCTCAATTTATCAGAATGCAATAGAATTTCATTGAAGTCACCAATTAACAGCCAAGGAAGATTAACGGAGATTGCAATATTTGTTATCCAGTCCCAAAGATGATTACGGGATGTAGATTGAGGTGGGCCATAAATAAATGAAACAAAATAATGGGGAACCTTTTCTTTATTCTTTTTAAAGACGTGATAGAAGAAAGGGGTGATTTCCAAAACCTGTACATCCAAAACATGCTTCCAAGCAACTATATTCCCCCCACCCCTTCTAATGGCATCGGTGCCAACAAAACAAGGTAGCCCACATAAAATAAAAGGGAAGAAACATCAGAAAGAGAGATTTTTGTTTCATACAGGAAGACAAAATCAGGACAATGTTTTTGAACCAATCTCCTGCACCTTTGCACTGCTTTGATCTTCCTGAAGCCATGACAGTTCCAGCTGAGGGCTATCATGGCTGAAAGGGAAGCTTTAGATTGGTTGCTTCCCTAGCCTGTTCAGTAACATTGGATGATTCCAGAATTTTGAGGCATTTCTTGATAGATCCAATTGAGGTGGTAGCTTCTAGCTGCCTCTTCCTAGCTGAGGGTTCTTTGAGATATCTGTCAAAGAAACCAATCTCAGGATGCTTGTCCTGTTTGAACTTATCCATGGGGAAGACCGTGACTTGGATAGAGGAGTCTGAAACAGGGTTATAGTCACTAGAAAGGATGATTCCTCTAGGCATAAGGGCTGAGTCTGGAGCCTTAAGAGGTAAAAAAAAGATGAATCATTTGGGGCCTGGGAGAAGCTCTTCAAAAGCATAAGCTAGAATGTTGGGCTCCGACAAGCTGTAATAAACATAGTTAGATTCATCAATCAGAGAATCAAATTCAACAATGTCAGGGGTTATAAAGCGCCAATCAAAAACAGGTCCTGAGCGGGATTGGAAATAGATCCCAAAGCCTTCTTTAGGCCAGTTGAGGGAGGAAACACAGTTTTGCCACCATTCAACAAACTTCAAAGGAGGATTAGAAGCTGAGCCAATGAGGAT
Organism: Vachellia collinsii; assembly: GCA_006871305.1. Lineage (NCBI taxonomy): Eukaryota > Viridiplantae > Streptophyta > Magnoliopsida > Fabales > Fabaceae > Vachellia > Vachellia collinsii. The sequence goes on from QFDD01114708.1 coordinate 4,766, forward strand.
TTATTTGATTGATTTTATGGAGTTACAGGAGTCTCCAGGAGTGAAGAAATCCTCAGCATTAGGAGGGACAGGGCATTTTCCAATTATCTTGAAGCAGTCAAAGATGAAGGAGTTTATCTCATAATCCAGCAAATCTGTAATGGGATTTAATTTCTTGGTTTTGTTGGGGGAAGAGCTACGAGATTTCTTAGGGATGGATAAGGGGATTGAAGAGGGCAAGGGAGGTGGATTAGATGCAGAAAAGTGAAGAGGGTCAAGGTTCAAAGAGCTTTGGATGTGGGGGATTAAGCAAGTATCAAGGAGATGGTTAGGCTGCGAGGGTGGATTGTTGGGAGTTGGGGGAGCAGGGGCTTGGTTTAAAGGTGACTGAGGAGTGGGCTCTTGAAAGTCCGGGTTACCTAAGGGAGGAGGGCTATAATGAAATGGAGGTTCTTGCTGGCTCTCATGAGAAGAGTCATCTTCGACTTCAATAATTGAGATGTCATTCGAGGATGAATGACCCCAATCTGAATCATCATCTGAAGAGAAGTGATAGAATCCTTCTTGTTGATCCAATGGCAGCAGGATATTCTCTGGCCTAGTTTCAAGCACACGATATTTAGTTTGTCCAAAATAGGAGTGCCTGATACAAGTAGAGCCTCTTGATCTGTGCTGTCTGATGCAAGTTCTCCATGTATTCTTAGGTTCTTTGAGCTCAAAGTTACAGGTGAATCTGTTATCAAGCATGTCATAGAGCTTGTTAAAGACACTGTTAAAAAATTTGGTTCAGAGATTTGGTGCATTCATGTTAGGTGTGACCGACCAAATGACAGAGAGGGCAGCTTCTAAAGATTCTTTCGTATCTGCATGCAATCCAAGAGACCTCTCCATTATCAAGCTTAACTTTAATATTCCAAATCAGAAGGAGCCTGGGGTTAATGTGAACTCTAACCCTCAAAAAGTGCAGAGAATTAGTGAATGGAATGAGACCATTAACAGGAAAACTGGTCCCCACAACATCTTCTAAGTCTTCAGCAACCGCAAGGATGTGATACTCAAGGGGGAGGCCCTAGAACTGAACCCACATAGGAAAAGTGTTTATTTGAAAATCATTAAGTACCATGTTTGGCTTCCATTGGTCTACAACCAGGAAAAAGTTATTCACTGACCAGGGTCCATTACTGATGACAAAGTCCCTATTCTCAACCAGTTTGAAACCAATGAGGTAGAGGTCTCCTACCTTTCCTTCGACACAGAAGGAATCTTTGAGCATCCATAGGTTGAGAAGACAGCTCTCAAGTCTTTGAGCTGAGGGCGAGTATATATCCATGAAGGTGGCTATAGCATGGCATGAGATGTGGGATCTAAGGCCTTTAATGGAGGAAGGGTTAGAGCGACGAGGGGGATGAGAAGAACTTGCAAAGGAAAAAGAAAACATTTCGAGGAGGGCATCTGAAAGCAAAGGAAGATGAATGGAGGCAAGGAGCCAAGAAAGGGACTGAAGTTAAGCAAAGAGCACAAGAAACAGAAACTGAAAAATAGATGATCAAGGCTGAAGAGGGGTGATCATTCAAAGGTGAGATGAGAAGAAAAAAATAAAGGGTAATTTATAGCCACATGCAGAGGTAATCTGAAGGAGATCCTGAGGAGCCAGACCGTCTCCTAAGGCTAAGAGGGTAGGGGATTGAAATCAGCCTCTACATCGCTAGAGGGAAGCTGCAGAAGCAGAAGGAGGTTCAGAAGGAATCGATGGGGAGGAGGCAATCAGAGGAGGAAATGGATCTGGGAAGTAGGCGAACGCTAGCAAAAAAACTTCCACTCAATCAGCTAACACCAAGAGAAGGAAGGATTCATTAATGCATACTGAAAGAATAGGAAATCACCTAGAGAAGCAAAATATACTGCCATGAGTGACTGAGGATTGAAAAGCTCGAGGGGAAGAAAGCTAGAAACAAGGAAGAAAACACTCTGAGAAAGAAAGTAGTGATAAGGGTGAGTTAATGGAGGCATTAATTGTTGAAGGACAATAAACAAAAGAAACTCAGATTGGATTGAAAGAGAAAAAAAGGACGTTAAGAACTCGGACAGGAAAGGAAAAAAGAAGCAAGAACTCTTCTCCAGTATGGGAGAAGGGATAGTGTCTCTCTCTAGTTCTCTCTCTAGAGGAATCCCCGCTAAGAGAGATGTTATGATATGGAAGTAGAGGAGAAAAAAATTAAAGTGCCATCTGATGCGTTTCAAGAAGAGGAATCTTTTAATTATTGATTGAATCAATTTGAACTAAAGGCATAACTAAATGGGATTTTCTGGGTATATGGAACTTGGTTATAGCTTGTGTAAAGTGTAGAGAACCAATTTTTAACATTCAGAAATCAATTATAGTGCCCTTCCATGGATTTTGATTTTTGAATATAGTCAAATTAAAATTTAAGTGTTAAATTCGAATTTATTAACTTACAAATTTGAATTTAAAACCTAAATTTGAATTTCTTTAAGTTCAACATTCAATGGGCATCAATTTCTCAATTTAAATATAAATTAGGTAAATGACCTACATTGAAAAGCACTCTGAATCAAGATTTTAATGTAACAATACCCATTTAAAAAGTAATTGTATCTTTTGAGTTATGATTCAAAGTGTGAGCAAAGGTTAGAAAAATGTTTTGTGACTTTTGTATCTTCAATTTATGAGTGGAAATTTTCGAGATTAAGATGTATTCTATTTTCCCAATTCAATAATTGAAAAGCAGGAAAAACTACGTAGTTTAGAAAATTCAAATTTGAAGTAAGCCAATTCGAATGTGATACATCAAATTCGAATTTGATTGATCCATTCATTATGATATTAATATTATATTTTATCAGATATAACTTTTTCAATCTCTCAGTCTAGTTTCTAATCACAGAAGACCCATTAAAATATCATTATATTTTTAAAATTGCGATCAAAATGGTAAACAAAGATTAGAAATATTTGGGTTTTAATTTTTTATGAATAACTTCTTAAATGGGAGAGAGATTTTCTGGATATTTCTTGTAATTGTTTATTTCATTTTAAATAATTTATATATATATTTGTATTTATATTGAATATTCATATTTTTTATCTAAATTGTAATTTTTCATACATTTTTTTTTATGAATTACATCTCCGGTAAGTTCTTGCAAAATTTACTATTAAATTTGAACTAGGGAGTTCAACAAGAGAATACATAAGAATATTTATGATAAATTTACTGTAGTTGTTTATTTCATTTTATTCTTGTTAATTATCACTATTATATAAAATTATTTAATTCAATATCTTAACATAATACAATCTTGGAATTATCATTCATATTATTTTTGATAATTTAGAATCTATAGTGTTTTTTTCTTGATTTTTTATTTACATTGAATATTTATTTTTTCTTTTTATAATATTTAATAATATATTATTAGATATTATTTTAATATATTAATTCAATCAAATTATTTAATTTTTATATTTATTTATCTAATACTTTATATTATTGATTAATAAATACTTATTAAGGGTAATATGGTCATTTAAACAGTTTTATTATCTATTCTGTTAATATAGTGTTTTGATTATAACAAATATGTTTTGCAGGAATTATAAATTAATTTACAAATGCATGAAAATGATTTACCATGATTCTTGAGTTTAATTCTTCATACTCAAGTATTGGTTTGCATTATGAACTTTTACACTTAACACTTTTGAGAATACATGAGTATTAATGAAAGTATTGAGAATACTCGAGTATTATGTGATAATACTCAGGTATCGTCCTTGAAAAGTCAATTCTTTAAACTCAACACTTTCAGAAATACTTGAATATTGATGTAAGCATTGACAATACTTGAGTAATGACTTTCAATACTCGAGTATCAATCAATAAAATTAGCTTTTAAAACTTAACACTTTCAACAACACTCAAGTGCTGATGGAAGTGTTGGTAATACTCAGGTATTATATCTCAATACTCAAGTATCGTTGTTCTAAAGAATTGTTTTCTACTCAAACACTTTCACACAAACTCAAGTATTAATAAAAATATTGACAATATTCGAGTATTATGTGACAATACTCGAATATCAAGATAGAAAATTTTCTTTCAAATACAATACTTTCAAGAATATTCAAGAATCAATAAAAGTATTCAGCTTAATGCTTTAGAAACCCACAACACTCTAGTATGGCTAAACAGAATTCGAGTATCAAGAGTGAAAGAAAGATAATCAATAGAGAAAAGCTTATCAAAAATCGATTACTATGACAAGTACTCAAGTATTGATAACACTTTTGGATTCACTCAAGAATCAATGAAAGTGTTAGTATTGAAATATTTTACAAACACTCGAGTATGATATTTACAACTCGAGTATTTACAATAGTATTTAACTTTTACTACATATTCGAGAATCAATACAAGTATTCATCTTTTTCATAACAAAACTTTTCATAAAACTCGAGTACATCTTTCAAAATTCGAGTCCTATATCATTCAGTTGAGTTTCCATTGAGATATTTTTCAACAACACTCGAGTATTATGAAATCTACTTGAGCACTCACTTTAACTGACAGCATCTTAGTATGTCAAAATCTTCAACTTTATTTGTAATCTTTCCCTTTTCATGCTTCATTTATTTAAATTTCTTCTACACTCATAAATGCTTCATATTTCTACTTAGCAACAGGGCATGGGTCTTCTAATTACTTCTTTGGTGTGTGTTCAACAGAAAAAATCTTAGGCAACGACCATATTGTTTGTCAAAGACATTTAATGCACAACGTTGAACAATGAAGCTAAGTATAACAGAAACAAAGCTTTCTCTAACAGTCATTTATTGCTATCCAACTATAAATAGAACAGCATTCAAGATAGAAGAAGATAGCACAAATACCTACAAACTTGCATTGATTATTCGTTCATCTACTTCTCAGTTATACTCTCTCCAATGTTTAAGCCTCAGTGATTATCATTCATTTCTTGTGAGACTTATTGTTTTCCTAAGAGAAACTCAAGATTGGGTGATCTTGAATAGAGTGCTGTGATTACAAAGAAAAAGGGAGAGTGAAAGACTCTGTTTTCTATAAGTTTTAAGAAAGGAAGTGAGACTTACTGTTGTAAGGGCTTTAAGAGCCTAGAATATTATTAGTAGTGAACTTTCAAAGCTCAGAGGGGATCTAAGGACTGAATGTAAGTCAGAGGACCAAACCAATATAAATCATTATATCAATATCTTCTCTCAACTTCTTTAGTAACTTTGTCTCAGAAACTATTTTACTTATTTTTCGGTTTAAATTTTTAAATTTTACCAATTCACCCCCTCTTAGTCAAATCTTATTCTAACAAATTCTACTATAATTTTCAACCTACTAAATATAATTTTTTTTACATCAAACCATTTTCCATTATAATGTGTATCGAATATATTTGAAAATTTTCTATCCCTATCCTTTCCATCAAAATATATTCTTTGTAACAAATGCATCCATAGACAACTAACAACAATTTCAGAATCAATGCTATTCCAGCTTTATCTTTAGCCATGTCAAAGGGGTCATTTTAGTCATTTTCTTCCATTAACGACAAGTCATGATAAAGTAGGGAGATGAGAGATTGGCAACTTCAAGACTGGCTACTTGTCAACATGCATTTGGTGGGAAGACTTTGAAAACTTTGAAGTTATGGCCAAGCATTGTATCAATCCTTTTTGTTTCCTTGGCAATCATCTTTGATTATGAGATTGTTGTGTTGTGCCTATGGCTACCAACACTACAACAAGCATCTACTTCTTGTTATTGGTACCTTCTCTATGTGGAAGATTTGGAACAGTACACGCAAAGCAAATCACAGTGCTTGGTGCTTCCCTATCTACCGTCACCCCTCCCATTTTATGGCCTTCACCTTCAGGTCAATTTTCATTTGGCTCTTATCAGCAAGGAAATGGCTTCAAATTTGGAATTTGGCTCTTTGATGTGATAAAAACAAATTCGTCTGGACTACATATCATGATGATCCTCCTGTACCCTCAAATGCAAAGATTGTTCTAACCATGAGAGGTGAGCTTCTTCTACAAATAGGTCTTGAGAAGAAGGTTTTTGCTCATAGTCTTTTGTGTTCAGCTACCGCAATCTCTAGCCGATATATACAAGATTGGAATTTTAAGTTACAAGATGTTACTAGAGATGGAAGATTTGGGCTTGAATGAAGGGATTACTCTGAGGGTATTTACATGCAACGAGCTGAAAAGAGCAACAGATGGTTTCAAACAAGAGGTGGGTAAGGGTTCCTTCGAATCGATTTACAGAGGAACCTTACACAAAGGAAGAAAACAGATTGCTATAAAAAGGCTACACAGGTTAATGGAAGAAGGATAGAGAAAGTTCCAGGCTGAAATGCAAGCCATTGGGAAAACCCACCACAGAAACTTAGTTCACTTGCTGGGATATTGTGCTCAGAGATCCAAAAGGCTTCTGGTTTATGAGTTCATGAGCAATGGCTCCCTTGAGAAGCTTATATTTGGTGATAGTATTGTACATCCAGATTGGGATCGGAGAAGAAGAATAGCTTTGGACATCGCCAAAGGATTATTGTATCTGCATGAAGAATGTGGGGCCCCCATCATTCACTATGACATAAAGCCTCAAAACATACTGATGGATGAGTTTTTCACAGCTAAAATAGGAGACTTTGGGTTATCAAAACTTATAATGCCAAACCATACAAGAACTTTCACTCAGGTTAGAGGGACAAGAGGTTATTTGGTTCCAGAATGGAACAAGAACACTCCTATAACAATGCAAGTATATGTTTATAGCTATGGAATTATGCTCTTGGAGATTGTATTTTCCAGAAGAAACATGGTGGTTAACATGTTGCATCCAGAGCAAATTGTTCTGTCCAATTGGGTGTACAAGTGTTTTGTTTGGAGAGAGTTGAACGAGCTCGTTCTTGGAGAAGAAGTGGATAATACGTTGCTTGAAAATATAGTGAAAGTGGGGTTATGGTGTATTCAAGATGAACCTTTTCTTCGGCCATCCATGAAGAGTGTGGTGCTGATGCTTGAAGGAGTTATGGAGGTGTCTATTCCTCCATGTCCATCTTCTGAATTTGTGACAACATCGATCATTTTGCTTTAGAAAACAAGAACGAATAAGATGATAATGTGGCTTGAATTAAAAGAATGTAAGATCGATTATGTTATGTTTTTCCTCATCAGTATCAGTTTGTTATTATATACACTAAATTAGTTTCTAATATATATATATATATAACTAGAATCTACAAATATATAACTCAATACTATCAATATTTTACTTTTGAAAACGAAATCATATGGAATTACCCTTTCAATTTCTCTTCAAATAGAGATTATCATGAAGTATCAGCAAATATTGAAATGATTTGTCTGGTCGCTGAGGTGTTGGTTGTAAGTACAAATTCTTCTACTAATATGAGGACATTGTTGGTGACCAATTATATATACATTTGTAAGCACTTTTGAATTTAGAGACCATACTCTAACCTTGGTGAGCTCCTGAAAACTACCTCACCTAAACTTCTGCACATAAAAAAAAAAGATAATAGGATGAATTTTCTATTATTTTGTGCTTGTCTACCATCCTCATTCAAGTACTACAAACTATAGCAATATCAAACTAACTGGTCGAGATGGACCGGATTCTAGACTAGCCAAGTGATCAGCCACTTGATCTGGTATGGTATGGTATCAACCACTTTACTATTATTGAATGTTGTTGGGGATTCTTCTAAATTTATAGTCAAATTTAATGTTTTGGATTGAGTTATACATATGTATATATTATTTAGGTTTTCTTTCACTGCCTTAGTGAAGTTTATCGCGTTGAAATCTCACCTCCCGTAAAGGGGCAAAAAAAAAAACAAAAAGAAAAGGAAAGACAATTAAAGTCCGTGACTACCTGAATGCTACCTCAAGTTAGAACTAGACTAGATGAGACCATAAATTCTCTTGTTCAACACGTGGTGTTCTCCATGTACGCTAAACCTTGGATACCCATACCAGATCAAGGACCACATGCCCTCAATACTAAAACTGAAAGAACATAGACAAACTCACATGCCCTTAGTACTATAAGCTTTTACGCGTTGCAATGCCATCTACAAGTGACCATTGTTTTGATGCTTTAAATTTTCTAAACGAATTGAGAATCGAATGGTCCTGATGCATTATTGCGGTTAGCTTTTCTACGGCAAAGTTGACCAATTGGCTCGAGGACTTTGTGTCCTTGAGTTTTAGACAGAATTGACCCAATTCACTTAAGTGCAAAATACGTATCTTTTCAATTGTAGAATAAAAATTCCTAAAAATCATTTATTACCAAAAAGAGTAAATATAATTTTCCGTCACCACAATTTGTCCCCATTTTAGTTTTGATCTAGTTTCGAATCATAGGTTTTTTGTCCTTCAAAAAGTAAAATGGTTCACATTCCTATTAAACTATAGGGATTAGTGTTTAGACTAAAAATAAAAAACTTGAGACCCAAACTAAAATGAGTATAAATCATTAAGATCAAACATTGTCATAAATTCTTGTCCCAAATTTTGAATTGCTGTGTCATATGCTCGTGGCTCTGGCCAATTACTTTGCGTTCTGCTGTTGAAGGCCAAAGGTTCTGATTGGTTGTGACCAATTCTTCTATGTTTTGTTATTTTGCTAAAATCAACCCTTGATTTCATTTTCTTTTTTATCCATGATATCACGACTTTGTAAACTCCTTTCCATCTTCCTATCCATTGAACTTAAGCAAGGTTCAAAAAACCGGACCGGGCATTGAACCGGTAGAGGCAGTAAGTCAAGGGTTAATGGGTCAGATCAGGGTCAGATTGAGGTCAGACCGGCCATATTAAAATAATGACATTTAATTGACAATATTAAAATATAATACCTTTAATAATGTTTAATTTCAAAATATTTATCTTTATCAGTTAAAATCTTTTAGTCACTATAATTAATAATTATTCATAATACAAAAACATCATTAAAATTCATTCATCAATCATAAAACGCTAAGAATCAATCATAAAAAAAAAACTATGTTTGTAGTAATAAAAAAGGAAAGGAAGAAACACCATCTAGTTCTTCCTTTTGTCACTAAATATTAATAAAAACAGTAAACAAAAAAAAAGAGAAATTGCATTAAGGTCCCATACCAAAAAATTAATATAAGAAAAGTCTCAAAGGTTGCTTCTGATAACTTATTCACTTGTTAATGGTACTCATTTACTTGTTATTAAAAACCTTTTGAGACTTTTCTAATATTAATTTTTTTTTGCATGGGACCTTAACGTAATTTTTAAAAAAGAAAGGCAAAGGAAGCATATAAGAAAAATTTGTTTAAAAAAAAAAAAGCAAAGAAAGACTATAAAAAAAACTTTAAAAAAATATATATATGAAAAAACCGGGTTGACCGGCTTGATCCGGGTTAACCCGGTCCTCGGTCTAACAGTGAACCAGACCGGACTATGGACTAGTTCACTGGTAGAATCGGCCGGTCCGATCCGGTTTTTCGTTCCCTGAATTTAAGAGAGAATTACAATTAGGATTCAAGTAAGGGAAACAATACTTAACAAATTCTAACTCATAAAGACTTGTCAATTAACAACTTTTACTTGTTAGTAGTGATACTTTCACTTATCATTCATAAGTTCTTAATTTGTAGTTTGGGATCTATTTGTTCTTCTTTGATTTAATTAAGCTTATAATGGCTCCTCATGTGGCCAAAATGAACACCGAATAGAAAAGGAAAAAGGTAAAATATTCACAATTAAATTCATAACTCATAACTGTAGCCCAAATATCAATCAGGCACGTTTTTCTATTAAATATTTCCCCAAATATATATATAACTTCAGCAAAAGGTAAAAGAAATTATAGAAAAATGCATTGAAATGATGTTAATTTCACAGGGTTGACAGCTCCCTGTAGGAAAAGGTAACTTCACCATAATTAAAAAATATTAATTAAAAGAATTAAAAAAGGTGTGGCCTTAGTCCTATAACTTTATGCAATGTTTTAATTTAAATGCTTAATTTTATAAAGAACTTTTTCAGTCATTTAACTTTAACATCATTAGTTTCAAACGGTGATTACTTTGCTGATTATTATTATTTTAAAAAATTAAACATAATATGTAAGCATTTAAATACTTTGTTAGCATTTAAAATTTCAATTTGTCATTTTTGCTAATAAAACTAATGGTGTTAAGATGAAATAGTTGAAAAGATATTTTATAAAATTAAACAACTAAAATGAAACTTTGTGTGATGTTAAAATAAAGGGCAAATGTGCAAATTTATCAATCAAATATTTACCCAGGTGCAACTGACATATTTTACTTTAAAAGAATGTAAAAATAGCTATTATGTTTTTCAAATGAAGTAAAAGGAGCAAAACTGTTAATTTGACTAACGTTGAACATGAGTGGGAACCACACCTCAAAGAAATTAACGAACGTTTAGACAAATTAATGGTTTTGCTCCATTTGAAAAATATATTGCCTATTTTTGCACCCTCCAAAAATAAAATGTACCAGCTACACCTGTATAAATATTTGGTTGCCAAATTTACAACTTTACCCTAAAATTAAACTTGCATTTTTGCCAAATAGTTATATGCATAATATTTTTTTGAATAATCACTACAACATTGTGAATTTGGAAAGTGAAAGAGAGAGAGAGAAAGAGGATGAAAAAGAAAAACTGGATAATTCATTTAGGGACCACTACAGTAATATAATTTTATTCACCCCCCAACAGATTATGAAATTTCAGTTAACCCGAAGGACTAAAATGAAATTAAATTTTTGGGGTGAAACGATATTGTTGCCTTGAATTGTTTTTCAAAGAAAAAACTAACCATTGACGGCGGCCGGAAAAACAATTTAAATCTATAATGAGGAAATTTACAACAATAAATAAGAAACTTAACAACTCTTTTTTCCTATAATATCAACCTAATTTACAACTAGAGATAGCAAATTTACAACAAATACATAAAAAATTTACAACAACGCATAAGAAAATCGGCCTCTGATGTGAAATAAGAATATGGACAATAAGAGTTACTAATTTTCTTGTATAGTTAGTTGTAAATTTCCTTATGTGCTCTTGTTAGTGCTCTTAAATATTAGAAGTAAGAGTTGTCAATTACTGTATTGGTTGGGTTCTTCCTGAACAGACGACAAGAAAATAGGACGTGGTGAGATTCTTTGCCAGCATTCGCCAGGCGTGTAGAATAGTCAATGGGTCTATATGTTCTAAATTCGTGTGTTGTTGTAACTTAGTAACTCTCATTTCACATAAGAGACTAATTTTCTTATGTGTTGTTGTAAATTTCAACAATAACGAAGTTGGTTTCTTCTGATATTATTTATAAGTCATTTTCAATATGTTTGACAGAAATCAAGAAAAACCTTAAACCTCATTAGTTATTTCTTAAAATTCAACAAATTTTCATCTTTATCTTATCTGTTACACGCTGTATCATGTAAGAACAAAGGCTAAACATTAGCTCAGAAAAAATGTCTACAGAGCAAATTTTCGAATCCAAAGCAAATTGGGCATCCACGTGTTTTGTTTGGAGAGAGCTTAACAAGCTTGTTATTGTGGTACAAGTGGATAATACCATGGTGTAAAATATGGTGAAAGTGGGGCTATGGTCTATTCAAGATCAATATTAGCAACAAATACAATCACCACTGCCACGTTTATATGAAATCATAAAATTGAGTTGGAATCGTGTGAAATCTGGGTGTAGATTAATTATAATGGTGAAAAGACTTCATTACCACTTTATTTGAAGCCCCATGTGTTATTTAACTAGGGACAAAAGTGTCTTTTCACATTTGCAATTGGCATATTTAACTCAGATTTCATTTGATTCCAACTCAATTTCATGATTCCAAAAAGGTCTTTTCACATTTACGATTAATATATCCAACCAGATCTCATGCAATTAATTTTTATTTAAAAATTTTCATTTCAAAAAAATAAAATTTAGACTGTCTAATCACATATAAACCATCAAATCCAATGAATTTGATCACCCTGTGAACCGTAGGAAAGCCCAACAAACATATTACCCACTTGAACATTTTAGTGCAACCAATAAAATAGCTAGGGGTAACATAATTTGGGTTAGAACTCATAATTCACGTTAGGTTTATAAAAGTAAATATGATGCCCTTAAATTGCCTTGTTATATACTCACTCTTGTTTATAATATAAGTTACTTCTAAAAGAATATTTTGATCCATAAAATAAATCGAGTGAAGAGCAATATTTAATTGTGACTCTTTATATTTTTCTCTCTCATTCAAAGGCCTATTAAATATGGATAAAGTTGGAAAAAATTTAATTGAAGGATGTTTAATGAGTTAATTATCATTTCTTATTTCTGATTAATTTGTTGAAGTGATTTATATTGTATACTGAAGGGAGCGTGAACTTTTGTAGCGTATAATAGTATTACTAATAAAACTAAGTGGGGCTTTATATTTAATGAGATTTGAAAGCCAGTCCCCACTATGTTGAGCATTCAATTCTAGCAATTTTGAAAATTTGTGGCATCAAAATGATGACTGAATATGAAACTACTAGTTTTTTAAGTATATATATTTTTCTACTAGAGGCGATCATATTCGAGAAATTATTGAACACTAAATGTAGACACTCCTCTTAATAGAAATTCGAATATTAATTCATCTTGTGAGGGATTAATTTCTTCCACAACCTTTTGTTATTTTTTTAATTATTGCTACAGTGGCCCAACATTAATTTTATCTCCTGTGACTTCATGTGTTATCACAGTGGGAAAGGTGATCCCCAAAAGTCAATTGCTTGAATGTTTAATTCTCACCCATCTAGAAAATTCTTAGCACCTGTGTAGTTGTAACAAATAAATGAACGAATGTTACTAAAAACTACTGATTTCAAATGTGTGGGTCCAATTTTTGTTTATAGCTTGTTATTTTTCGAATTGCCATGTTATATACTCCCTATAGCGAAAAATTCACTTCACCCCAATTAAAAAGATGTTAAGAGTAGTTTGCCAACTATATACTTAGCTTTTCATTCACTAACTTTATATAATATCTCAGTTTGATATCTTAATTTTATAAGGTATCTTTTCAATCCTCTAATAAGTCTAACACCATTAGTCTAAATGATGACTGTTCTCTCATTTTTTTTATTTTTTAAAAAATTCAACTTAATATGTTGGCATTGAAAAATATTTTATCAACATTTAAAATTTGAATGACAACATTTTTTTTTTTTTGCTTATAAATCTAGCAATACTAAAGTTGGAATGTTGAAAAGATATATTATAAAATTAAATGACCAAAGTAAAACTTAGTGCATGTAAAGTTAAAGATTCAAAAGTGCAATTTTGCAAAAGGTTGTCTTAATAATTTTTTTGAAGTATAGAAAGAACAATGTGAATATGGAGGTGAAAATATCGAGAGAGAATGGGAACTTAAGAAAAGCGAAGAGAAGAGTAGAAGGAGAGTGTGTATGGAAGACTTGGAAAAAGAAAGCGATTAAATTGGAAAAAGAAGACTTTGTATTATGTGTTGCAAAGTTATTATCCGTAGATTTGATTAGGGAATTGGAAGGGAAAATGAGATTAAGAAAACAGAATTTTTGTTGCCACTCCCTCTGATCTACAATATATTATTTCTAGAACAACCATTTAGTCTAAAATTTAAGTTATTTGGAAAATAATTAATGATCATTTCCAGTTTTGTACATCCAAGTAATACTCACTTTCAATTTTACCGATTAATGTACGTTTAATCCACATTTTTCAATAAAAAATAAAAGTAAAAATATATCTCAATTTATCACATACTAAATGCCCTGACCTTTACTTTTTTACTCACATAAATTAGTTAGAGTAAATTATATTATGGATCGGGGAGAAATTAATATTCCCACTGATCCTATTTATAAAGTAGAAAAAGAAGTTTTATTTGGTTATATTTATAAGTTATATCGTTAAATTTTTCATATAAATGTACAATTTTACCCTTCATTTATTATGTGTTGATTTTACTCTCATGTATTATGGTAGATATAAAATAGAGATAAAGTTATAAAGCTGTTAAATTTTAAGGCAGGGTTAATGAGGGTTGAGGTTTTTCATAATGTTTGCAAAACATGTTGAAAACACACTATATTAAAAATCGGACTGGACCAGCCGGGTTGATCCGAAAACCGACGACCCGATCATCCAACTGGTTCGGTCCTATCCCTAACCCGAATTTTGTTGACCCGGGATGAGCCGGTGTGACTCGGGGTGAACTGGTCCTAAACCGAATAACCCGTGGCAAACCGGTCCTAACCCGGGTCTAACTTTTTTAAAAAAAAAAATTCTGATTTTTTTTATTTTTAATGATTTTATACTACCTTTAATTAAATTTATTGCTTTAGTTTGTCATTATATTGATAATTTCTTACTTTTATTTTTTGGATTACTAAATCAAAGTACCAATGACTATTATTGATTTTGTTTTAATGTTTCACTATTTTGTTATTTTTCAACTTTTGACATAAATTCTCAATATGTATTTTATTATTGTTACAAATAAACAGTTGTATGATATATGTATGCATCAAAACATTTGTATTTAATGTCCTTTTTATTTAAATATTATGATATTAACTTGTTCATAATCAAATATAGATATTTTTTTATTAAATTATACTATTTTGTTATGACCGATCTAATTCACAGGTTGACCTCTATCTGACCCACTAACCCTTGACTCATTGCCTTGATCGGTTCAGAGTCCGATCCGATTTTTAATAATAACTTGTGAAAAAGTGACCTATAAGAAGGTAAACAGTGTGGATTCAATCAATGTAGATGAGTATTGGATTTTCTCCACCGGTTAGAAGGCGCCATTTTTACACCGATTGTTGCCACAGGAAAGTTTTTGGTTTCAAAAAAATTCTGTTTTTGAGACAAAATTTGATAAGGGTGCTTCATCAATCTTAGTAGCACTCACTCCTCACAAGCTATTGTTTTTCTACAACAAACGCAAATATCTCCAAATTAAATGCCCCTTTAATATAATAATGACGTTCACTTCCATGAGCTAGTACAACAGTTAGGAGTTGAATTTAAACGTAATTTGCTGCAATTACATTCAAATTGAACGCATTTGGGTTGTAGAAACCCATTGAAGTGATCATTGTATAAAGGAGGGACCTTTGGAATATTTGGGTTTGTTGTGGAAAAATCAATAGCTTGTGATGAGTGATTTAGGGACTAGTACAACATCCTTCTTATTACTAAATTAAAATTGCTCTACCAGTTTTACAGACATAATTTTTTAAAAGAAAAACAACAATTATTAAGAAACAGAGGATAACAAGCAATATGATCAATATATCAATTTATCTATTAGAATATGTATACATAAGTTTATATATATAGTTAAAGTGTAAATTTACTTCCTGTTTTCACTCAAGATAGCAATGTCGTCCTATCCCATTAAAAAACTGATGTTGAAAGTTAAGATTTTAATATTTTCAAAACAATCTTGAATATAAAAAACATTGATCTTGAATGAAAATAAGAGGAAAAAAGCCAAACTTTTTTTTTTTGGGCCAAAAGAAAGCCAAACTTGAAGAAACACAACTAAACAGAAGAACACAATCGAAGTCACGCCACGAAGCAGAGCCATGAGAAACTACAGGATAAGCAGTGGGCGATGGGGAATCATTTGTTTGTTGTGTGTGAAACTTCTTTTTTTTTTTTTTTGGGTGTGGGGTAGGGTGGTGGGCTCGAAGAAACTACGGGGAAAAATTGTGTGCACCAATCTCAATTTTTATGCAGATTGAGATTTGAGTCATGATGTTTCAAACGAACTTTTACATCATTCAGGTGAATATTTGTGAAGATATAGCATTTTGATATTTTTTGTTTCATTGTATTTTTGGCAGTATGTTGCTTTTAATTAGTTTGCTATAGAATAATAAAACATAGGATTTTGAAACTCCTTAGAAGAAAATACGTGATCGATCAAAGAAATAAAAATTCTCTGTGAGAGTATAGGCCATCTTGACTAATTGCTCCGATATAACACATCCTCCATTACAAGGTGGACATTAGTTTTTCATTTAACATTTGTTTGCACAACCAAAAAACCCCTATTTTTTCTTAAGAAAAACCTATTTCATTTCATTAAGCATATAGTTGTAGTTGCATTAAATTTATTTCATTTAGGTGGATCTATAATCATGACACGTTTGCATTTAGAGTAAGACTGCATCATTTTAGAGTTGTTTACATAGCATTTACATATACATAACTACTAATTCATTTTGCACTCAGCTAACTTGAAAAACCCCTAAATTAATGATAGCATACCAAGAGACGGTCAATATGGGTTGTTGCGATGATGGCAATGACAACTACGTATGTGGAGCTTGATGTTACAAATGACATGCACCCCTAAAACCACCATAGCATGCGAATAATTGGCAAATGTGCACTTGAACGCAGATAAAGACAATATCACGTTTAAGGAGCCCAAAAGGAGGATTCAATTCTTACATTTTTCTAAGGCCGAATACAATTATATATGCATGGAGTCCAATGAAGTTAACAATCAAATTGAGGCTCAAATGTATTATATGATGGACCATGGGAGCTTCAGAGCGTGATTCAGTCGAATTCAAGCCCAAATGGAAGTCTAAGAGGCCGATATATGTTT